>VDFB02288662.1:0-21153 GCA_007258455.2 Sequoia sempervirens
GTATCCACGTCTACATAAATGTTGAGTTTTCTCTTCATAATCATTACAATTATTTTAATCTTTTAGAGCCTTAATGCAATGCTAGATGCAACAATTCATACAATTGGGAAGCTAGGTAATAAATTTTCCAATATATTTGATGGTATTAATCTTTTAAATGGAGTTTCTCACACATAAAGTCCTAGTGATGTATAGTATTGACTATCATGGAGTTTATTATTCAATTGATCGCCCCAAACAATGTAGGTATGAACCAATTAGACTTATTGGCACACAATCACCCCGTAAAATTGAAAGTTTTTATTAAAGTGTACCACTTCTAGTTGAGTAAAAAGCCAATTCATCTTGAAGGACATGCCTACATAAGAGTTGCATTAAATCCTTGATGGATAAGTGACCAAACATACTTAAAAGACATATGTAGTGTGAGTATTTTTATTATTCCACAAGGTAGATAGCATTTCATCATTGTTAAAATATGGCACAAGATTCCAAAAAAATAAGAGGCGAGCCATTATGGATGTCTAATGAGTGAGTAATGTGTTTAGAAAGAAATTTGATTTATCAAATTTAGTTTTTAGAAGTTTCTTAATGAAAATTTGAACCACTATTCAAAGACCAGCTTAGCCATATTGAAATAATAACTAAAGAGCTAGTAGGATTTAAACAGCTCATTTGCAAGGCATGGTGAAAGGAAAGGCATTTTAATTGAATCACACAATTTATAAAAATGCTGGGAGATTTAATAAATTGATTTTGAAAAGTACCAATAACCCCCTAGTATATGAGTCATGGCCATGTGTAACTTTTCCACACATATCTATTGTTGGTTAGGATTGATGTTAAATAAAATAATACCTATCCACATGACATGAGACATAGTTGATAGAGGAAAATTGATAAGTTTGATCTCCTAAAGACAAAGACTACCTAGAAGACTAGATATCTATAAAATATCCTGTATAGTGAATTTGTACCATGTAGGTATATTTTATCCCTAGAACATTCCAAGGGATGTACTTAGTGAAGATAAAGTGTAGTGAAATTTCCTAGGAACCAAACCACTGCAAGGAAATGCAACTATCTCGCATAAACCAATTATAAATTTGAGAGGTTTGTATTTCATGAAGAAAGTGTAGTGACATTTCCTAGGAACCCAACCACTAAAATACAAAGAAAATATTTCTCATAAACCAATTACAAGTTCTAGGAGAGAAATCTCAAAGTACATGTGCCATTTTTATGAATAAATTACCTTCTTCAACCTCGACAAGAGGTCTATATGAGTGTCTAATTTCCTTTAGTGTAGAATTAATTTGAACTGTCAAATTTGCATGGAATAAAGAACTCACAAGGATTGGTGTTCTGGAATAACAAGGACTACTAACTGCTTTAGAAGGTTCATTAGGAGAGTAAGAGGGAGTTGATAGCATAAACAATATTTACTTGTGCATTTTTCTAGTGTTATGATGAAAATGAGCTACTATAGTTGAGACTTTAGAAGACAAGTCATTATGATTGTCCACATTGTTGAACTTAGGTCTTTTATTGAGCCCATTATAGCCACCTTTTGGATGACAACATTAATCGAAATATTTCTACATACCTAAATGGTTCATACACTAGCTTGAAGGCTAGTTTAGGTTTGTAAGTGGTGATAAAACAATCTTTGATTTATATTTAGACGATTGATACTTAAAACATGTATTTACAATTTACTAATATATAGAAGATGGGAAGATGGTGCATGCTATGGATGCGCATAGCATAGTTTCATTTAAATATTGAGATAGGTCTATTTCCACATAGATCCTATGTGAATGAGCTAAATAAAGCTTGTCATTTCAAAACATTACATCCTCTTAAAAAAGCAAATAACATGGATTAATAGAAAATAACAAATCAAAGGTAAACCAAAAATTTGGCCACACATTTTCCATTGACCATGCTTAAACATAATCCAGTTTAGCAGTCAAAAATTATATTTTGACCAATAAAAATAGGGCAAATATTTACCATCTTTTGATTTGAATGAGGTGTACAATTGCTATCGACTATTTGATCACTAAATTAAATGATACTTAAATAAAACGCATACACCTTAATACCCTAATAATATAACAACAAAATCCTTTTGACTTGCAACATATTTATCAATTAGGTAAGTTCTTACCTTTTAAAGTTTATGACCATTTCAACAAGATTTTATACATATATTATAAATCCTTTTGACTTGCTTGTTGAGTGTCTAACACGCCATTGTGTGAGTTCAAAATTTTGAATGGGTCCTTTTACGAATTACAATAGTCAACTATTCGGAGCGTTGTCTATCCGTGACTTCCCACTATCAATATACTACATTATATATTCTCTAATTTCTATATGAAATATATTCATCTTCATTCGATCTCTCCAAAATACATTGCATTTCCCCTTCTATCAACCACCCAGCTTTTGCTTGTGCCGAGTTATTCAACGTGAACTACTTCCATTTCTAAGGGCCCTCTCCAGCAGCAAATATGGCCAGATCAATGTTTATGAGAACCATGACAGTGCTTCTTCTTCTAGCCGTTATATTTTCCCTGCAAGTTTCTGCCCAATACAACCTTAAGACTAATGTAAATACAAATGCAGATATTAGCTACAACAAAGCAACTAGTTATCTGTTCCAAGTTGTGGAGAGGTTACCATCATGTACCAACTGCGCAAGCTATATTCCAAATTCTAACTGCTGCAAACAATAAAACAGGGCAGCGTATGGGAAACCCAACGTTCAGACTCATATGTACTCTAATTGATATTCGAGTAAAAAACAACAATCATTTTCTTCTTCTAAAAAAACTGAGAGATGCTTTTAATTAACTTTTATCTGTATAATCTGCACTGTTAAAAGAGCAATATAAACTATTCTCTTCCAGTCTTCACTGCTACGTTTCACAGCTCCAGTTTGAGTTTGTAATAAGGTTCCGGTTGAGTTTGTGCTTATGTTATCCAAATAATAAAATTTGGATAAAATTTGGGAAGGAGATTTTTTTTAAATGTGAATAAATTTGTCTTATATAAATTTGAATTAAAAAAGTAAAATAATAAATTCATACAACTTGCAAGTATGTTTCTTACCTAGTTTATTCCAGACACATACTTCAAATACAATATAGACCTCATCTTCTATGCCGATCATACACTTCCATAAGACCTCAACATGGGCTGCTCCTGCTAATGAGGAGGCTTTGACGACACCTACTCATCCAACCATAGCTAATCTCTTCCAGCTTGACTTTGACATTGCCAATGAAAGGAGATATGGAGCCATCGAACCCTCCTGGTGCAATGATCGCTCCAGGAAGAAATATTAGAGGGGATGGTAGTGAGTCGAAAGAAGCCTGAGCAGCTAGATCAGACTGTCGATTGACAGAAATGCCGGAGGAGGGACTGTATATATAGCTCACTCCTAGGAGCATTTCATTAGATTCTTGAGTGTATACCGAATGGGAAACCCTAGAAAATGAATAGTGGCAGGAGGCGATGACGAACAAGCGCGAGAGACGGCAATAATCTTTTGATCCATAGAAAACAGTATTTCTTTACCTCTCACTCAGCTCCCCATTAGCCATGGGTGGGAAAGGATCGAGGATTGGAGTTGTTATGTCCTCATTTGCAGCTCCCCTTCTTCGAAACAACAAACAAATCCATTCATGTCTCGCCCAACTGAATTGTTAAAACAAAACATCATTTCAAAATATATTTTATAAAAGATGACCAGCCCTTATCCATACAAATAATAGGGTGAACCAGAATGAATTTCTAAGACTACTTTGAAGTTTGCTGAATTTGAAATTTCACAGATGGAACTTGGAGAGACCTATGATTTAGATTATGTTGTGATAATATCAATTCAATTATTAAATGTTTAAATATCAGCTCAAAAACTTTATCATTTGAATAAGAATAAGCAACTATCTGAGACCATTTCTAAAAGTCAATAATAACTACCATTTAGTGTTCTCCCTGATGTGTATTTCTCCCATTTTAGATTCTCTTTCTTTGACGGTTAAAAAACAAAATGGCGAAGGGCTTAATGTAGAGAACGCTCTGTTACAAAAATTCACCGCATAATAAAAAAACATAAAATATCTTGTTATAGTGGAAATTGAAAGAGAAGATTAAAAAAAAGGTCATCTACAAACTTAAAATATACATCTTTATCTAGCGTCAGTTGGCATGTGCCATTCCATGTCAATTTTGAAAATGGCAGTGATTGAATTGGACATTTGACTTTTCCCCTATTTTTGCTGATAAATCAATTAACCTTTATTAGTATAATCCCAGTCTCTACCAAGAAAAGGGCATTTGAAATAAATTATGAACATCCAACAAAGTATAGCAAAAATAAGATTTAAGCTAGTAGAAGTTACAAGTTTCCTGGTATATTTATATATAAATTTTGTGAGCATACTTTTTTAGAATCAAGTTTAGGAAAAAAATCCATTCCATTAAAATAATATTATCGATTAAAATTTATATATATAAAATGGTTTTTATAATATTGATTATTCTTATAAAATTTGGTAAAATTACATTTAATTTTTGAATAATATATTTTTTCAATTAACAAATTAATCAAATTAACATGAATCTAATATACGAATAGGTATTAAATAGAACATTTTTTTGATCTCAGAATAGATATTAGAAATTAGAAATTATTCTTTGATTTAAAGTAAAAATACAAAGATCCAACAACTACAAGTACTATACACCCAATGATTTTTTCCACCACCTTTATTGTCTAAAGATGCATTACCTCTTCATCTTGTTACTAGGGATGACTAGAAAAAAATTCACTAATCAATATCTCTAACTATTTAACGCATATAGTATGAGCACAATGCATCATTTCCCAATTATAATGACCATTTTACTATTGATTCCTTGTACTTATAACATTAATTATATTATCAATTAATGTTCAACTATAAACACACATTAATCAAACATAATTTTACTCAAAATTTTATTTATATGAAACAATTATTTGTGATAAAAAACTATTCATTGATTAATAATTAATATGTTCCTTCTACCTACAAGTCACATGGTGGAAGAAAAAACTCCATCAATCCACTAATACCCGTTGAATTTTAAAAAGGGAAAACACAACACTAAACACTAAGGAACTTAAAAATTAAACATAGTATGCCTAATCTCCAAGTGAGTAGCCAACTATAGATAAAAAATGGTCCTCCATCCCATCATCCCTTCAATCCTATATGAGATTTACTATTATTATTTATTAATTATAAGAATACAACCAATGAATGGAATTAAAAAATAAGCTATATATTTTGACCGATAATGTATTTATTATCATTTGGATTTATATCTACAAGTAATAATAAACCTTAAAAGTTATTTACTTGTCTCTAAAAAGTTGGTTGAAGCCTGCACTTAGGGATGTTTAAATTTTAATATTTTAGACCCATCATAATTATTTTTCCAATTGATCTACCACGTAGTGATAATTTTGAATCCAAAAATCTATGTTTCAATATACTTTTGTAGATGAAAAATAAATAAATCAAACTTTATGACCTTCACCAAAATTTGGTAGCAATACCTTTCTTCTTGGGCTGACTTATTAAACATGATAGGATGAATAAAAATACCTATTTTTCTCGATAGACCTTGGTTCCATTAAACATTTAAATAACATCTAAAAATATTATATTCATTAATGTTTGTGTGTGTGTGTGTGTTTGTATGACCTCAAAACAATAAGAATAGTTTAATGCACATGATAATAACTACATAGTCTTAACAAACACATAGTTTCTACTAGAGTAATGGTGAATTGATAGGTATCAAATTTTGTTAGTAAAAGTCAAAAAATATTTCGCAAACGAGAGATACAATGAAAATTGCTATATAATCTCAATAAAAAAAAATTATAGAATGATACGATGAAAATAGACGTGGATGGAATCCCTAATGCATAAAATATTATCTCATGTTTCTAAATCATATGAATAGAGGAATATAAGATGAATATATGTTAATCAAACCATATCCTAAGAACTATAGCACCAAAAAGATTTCACACTAAGAACATAGCTTGCTAGTTCACTACAATGCAATACCTAAAGAATTTCATTACAAAATAACAATAAATTACATAGAGAAATAATTATATGAAACAAGTTTATAGTCCCAAAGATAAGTTCCTAAAATTTACATTGAATTTAATATGCAGTTTGAATCGATACAATCATAACCCTCAACAACATTATGAGACATTAGCTCTCAAAATATATATTAAAAAAAAAGAAAATAAGGATATACAAAGAAGAAAAGGGAAATATTATTCAATAAAATTATGATAATTTACCACTAATGAGTCATAATAATTGAGAAATAGGCTCAAATATTAATAAAAATGAAAATGTTAATTCTATATGAAAATAAAAATAGCACCATGTCAATTTCAATGTGGAACATAATGAAAAACAGGAAAGTAAATATATGTGTACCTAAGTTGGTTGTTATATTTCTAATAGTTGATAACTAGTCATCAATAGAAAAGATGTCTCACGTAAATCATTATCTACAAATAATACATCCTCATTATAGAAATATGAAATGTGGAGGGAACCACGATAGAGAGTTTGAACACATTACAACCTTGTTAATTCGAATCTTCAACCAAAACATATAGACACTAAATTTTTGCTCAAGAAAAAGAAACATGACATATCGAAACAATCCTCGTTAAGAGGATTCAATGGGGCCCATCCAATACACTCCAAACAAAATATTGGAAGATCACCAAAACACTCTAAGGGAGCAAAAAATAAAATAAAATAAAAAATAGCACAATATAAGATTTAATATCGACACTACTCCAAAGGAAAAGGTGTTTGCATGATTGTGTAAAATTTGCATATTCTACCTTACGATCGCGGTGGTCATGTCACATATTAACTATGTGTGCTATGTGGGTTATTACAATACTACAATCTTTGAAAGCAACTAAATTTGGAATGTTCTATTTCATCATTATAGTTCTTCTAGTTTTCCTTATTTGGATGAGATCTTATTAATTCATAACCCTTCACATATTATGTATCGACACTTTCTTAGCAAATGTCTACTGAAATTGATATTGTACCAGATTTAAGATTTAAGATTTGATTAAACTGAATATGCATATTCTTGATGACAGACAAAATAATTAAATATGTTCGGTTTACTAATAATGGAAGAAAAGCTGGGTGAATATCTTAAGTGATACAGAGCAAAGATCGAGAACGGCTATTGATAAAGAAAGCAAATCATATATAGAGAGAGACATACGACGGAGCGGAAGCGTATAAATAGGTCAAAATTGAAATTCGCTCAGGAAGGTGATATTCAAAGTAAAAGCGTAGAAGATGCAGCGAAACGTACTTTTCTTGGGTGATACAGAGCGAAGATCGAGAATTGCGATCGACAAATGGAGGAGGCGGTATTTATAGAGGAAGACAACGGATGTATAAGCATATTAATAGGTCAATATTGAAATCCGCTAAGAGTAGTGATATTCAAAGTAAACTATGGCGTCTACCCATCCAGCAGAATGCAGGTTTGACTGTATTTATTAATTAATTGAAAATAAAAAATGTGTTCACTTTTTATTTTCAATTAATTAATAAATACAGTCAAACCTGCATCCTATTAGCTGTATAGACATTATTCAATTCAAGACAAGGTAAAAGAATTTTTGTGGTCTTTAATGGTGCTTTTGTTTTAATAAGGGACTCATTTTATTTGGACCAAACATTAAAATTAGTGCTTGGAGGAAAGGTATACTACCACTAAGAAGTTTGAAACATCAAGAAAGGAAAGAGGAAATTGTGGGCAATGGATGAAATGGATAATAGGAGGGAAAACTCTAAAGTTATGATATGTAAAAATAAAATATATTTGAGTCAAATTACAATCTTCACTATATTCTCAAAAACTTCCAAGAATTTGTAAGATATAACACATGCTTCGTAAAGAATCAAATATTTTTCCTAAAAAAAATTAGGAAGTGAAAATAGCCATTCTCCTCACATTTGTTTTAAAAGAAAACAACCCCGCTCACAAAATTTTGTACGCTCAAACCCTATAATAACTATAGGAACTCAATGAAATCAATGGCTCTTTGATCGTCTATAAAGATCTTGAGTATATTTTTGAAGACATATGAATGAATCAACGTGGATTGGCTTCAACAACTTTTTGCTTTAGTCCCAGTTTTAGCCTTTTTATAGTCTTAAAGCATACTAAACTTGCAGTTTGCATACTTTGACAGATTCCTTGTTTTAGCTTTGTTTTCTTAGCTGTTCGATGCCTATGTCATATTGTCCTTAGCTTTGTTTTTATTTCCTTTATCTAGTTTCTATCCTTAGCCTAGTCGCTGTTTTGAAATCTCCTTTAAATCGAGGTTATTTGTAACAGATTTACATATACAGTTCAATACAATACCGTTGAATACTCTTTCATCTGCTATTCAAAATCTTTTATCTTAATTTTTCAGTATAGTGTTAGTGAAATATTATTAGTTTCATTCTTCAATTTTGCCTCAGAGGTTGTAACATGTGACTTGGGTCTTTATAAAATAGAAGGATGGTGTTTTCTTAAAAAACATTTGAATGCAACCAAGTTAAAACTGAACCAATACATGTGACTGTCATTCAGAACGCCGTCCATAAATGTTTTGACCATTGAGAATTAAAAATAGTAGTAAGTGTGATGTTAGCATTACCATTTTGGTTGACATAACAAAGGCCAAGTGAGATGTATAAAATCCTCTTCAAATGCAATCAAATGGCTTCTCACCCTTGGCTCAACCTATGCTTAGTTGGAGTTTGAGTCCCTCAACACCTCCCTACCCCATGTGTTCACTACAGATTTCAATGTCATGCTTCCTTTCCCTGCACATAGCTAATTTGGCATTCAAAAAATTCACCGCCAGCAATTCACCATTTGAAAATTCACCGTCAACAATTCATCATGGGAAAATTCATCGGTATGAAAAATTCACCTAAGTAAAATTCACCACCAGTAATTCACCGCCATGGAAAATTAATCGCAAACTTTTAATGCGATGAAATGAATTTTCCATGGCGGTGAATTGTTGGTGATGAATTTTCCCTGAGGTGAATTTTTCATGGCGGTGAATTTTTCTGTGGTGAATTGTTGGTCGTGAATTATCCGGTTGCCATGGTAGTGAATTGTTGGTGGCGAGTTTTCCTTGAGGTGAATTTGTCATGGCGACCTGAATTTGTCATGGCAGTGAATTTGTCATGGCGGTGAATTTGCTGGTGGTGAATTTTCCTTGAGGTGAATTTGTCACGGCGGTGAATTTTCTTGCGAGGAATTATCGATGGTGAACTTTCCATTAGTGAATTGTTGACAGCGAATTCTTCTAGAACCATCTAATTTATCTCAAACGCCAAGATTTTATTTTTATCATCGCCTACTTGATACCATATGAAGGCGATGAATAGTCGATTATCTATTGAATGTAAGTGAATCATTTTTATACAGGGATGGATACAGTTACTCCAACTGTAACTATGTCGGTAACTATAGGGAGAATTGTATAACCACAAGCAATGTAATATGCTAACACAAACATACTTATTAGACATATGTAGTGTGATTATTATTGTTATTCCACTGAGTAGTTAACCATTTATCACCTTTCAAATATGGCATAAGATTCCAAAAAAATAAGAGGTGAGCCAATATGGATGTCTAATGAGTGAGTAATGTGTTTAAAAAGAAATTTGATTTATCAAATTTAGTTTTAAGAAGCTTCTTAATAAAAAGTTTAACCACTATGTAACTATAGTGTCATATGCAACAAAGAGAATATATATTTTGATAGTTAATATTGATATCATAAAGGCCTAATTTATTTCTAATAAAGAATATTTCTTACCTTCCACTAGTTATCCATCTCATTTGTATGTGGCCTTCCTTGTCTTGAAATACCAACTTAGCCATATTCAAATAATAACTAAAGATCTAGTACTATTTAAACAACTCATTTGTAAGCCATAGTCAAAGGAAAGACATTTTATTTGAATCACATAATTATTAAGTATTAACAATGTTTGGAGATTTAATACATTTGTTTTGAAATGCACCAATAGCACTCTAGTATATGAGTCATATCCTTGTTGGTTAGGGTTGATGTTAAAATAAACACTACCCATCCACATGACATGAGACATAGTTGATAGATGAAAGTTGATAAGTTTGATCCCCCAAAGACAAAGACTACCTAGAAGACCAAATATCTATTAAATATCTTACATAGTGAGTTTATAGCATTTGGGTATATTTTATTGCTAACATTCTACGAGATGTATTTAATGAAGATCAAGTGTCGTGACGTTTCCTAGGAAACCAACCACTGCAATGTAAATAACCTGTTTCACATAAACCAATTATAAATTTGAGAGGCTTGTATTTCATGAAGAACAATTGCAATGACATTTCCTCAGAGCCCGACCACTACAATGCAAAGAAACTATTTTACATAAACCAAATATAAATTTCAGGAGAGAACTCTCAAAGTACACATGTCGCTTTTATGAATAAATTGCCTTCTTCAACCTCACCAAGAGGTCTACATGTGTGCCTAATTTCCCTTAGCATAGAATTAATTTGAACCATCAACTTTGCATGGAATAAAGAACTCACAAAGAATGGAGTTCTAAAATAACACGGCCTAGCAAATTCTTTACAAGGTTTATTGGGAGCGTAGGAGGGTTTTGATTGCAAAAACAATATTTACTTGTGGTTTTTAGTAGTGTTATGATGAAAATGAGCTACTATAGTTGAGACACTAGAAGACAAGTTATTACGACTCTCAACATTGTTGAGCTTATGGCTTTTATTGGGCCCATTATAGCCACCTTTTGGCTACCAACATTAATCAAAATGTTTCTACATAACTAAATGGTTCATACACTAGCTTGAAGGCCAGTTCAGGTTTGTAAGTGATGAGAGAACAATCTTTGATTTTATATTTAGAGGATTGATAGCTAAAACATGTATTTAAGATTTACTAATATATAGAAGATGGCAACATGGTGCATGTTACAGATGTGCATAGCATAGTTTCACTTAAATATTGAGATAGGTCTATTTCCACATAGATCCTATGTGAATGAGCTAAATAAAACATGTACTTTTCAACACATAACATCCTCTTAAATGAGAAAATAACATAGATTTATATAAAATAACAAATCAAAGGTAAACCAAAAATTCGGCCCACACATTTGTCCTTGACTATTTTTAAACATAACCCAGTTTAGCAATCAAAGTTATATTTTGACCAATAAAAATAGAGCAAATATTTACCACCTTTTGATTTGAATGATGTATACGACTGCTATCGACTATTTGATCATTAAATTAAATGACATTTAAATAAAATGCATACACCTTAATACCCTAATAATATAACAACAAAATCCTTTTGACTTGCAACATATTTATCAACAAGGTAACTTCTTACCTTCTAAAGTTTATGACCATTTCAACAAGATTTTATACATATATTATAAATCCTTTTGACTCTAACACGCCATTGTGTGAGTTCAAACTTTTGAATGGGTCCTTTTACGAATTACAATAGTCAACAATTCGGATCGTTGTCTATCCGTGACTTCCCACTGTAAATATATTGCATTATATATTCTCTAGTTTCCATATGAAATATATTCCATCTTCATTCGATCTCTCCAGGTACATCACATTTCACCATATCCCATCCACCCAGCTTTTCCTTGTGCCGAGTTATTCAACGCGAACAATTTTCTTTTCTAAGGACGCTCTCCAGCAGCAAATATGGCAGGATCAATGTTTATGAGAACCATGACAGTGCTTCTTCTTCTAGCCGTTATGTTTTCCCTGCAAGTTTCTGCTCGATACAACCTTAAGACTAATGTAAATACAAATGCAGATATTAGCTACAACAGAGCAACTAGTTATCTGTTCCAAGTTGTGGAGAGGTTACCATCATGTACCAACTGCGCAAGCTATATTCCAAATTCTAACTGCTGCAAACAATAAAACAGGGCAGCGTATGGGAAACCCAACGTTCAGGCTCATATGTCCTGTAACACTGATACGCCAGTCGAAAAAAAAATCATTTTCTTCTTCTAAAAAATCTGAGAGATGCTTTTAATTTAACTTTTATCTTGTATAATCTGCACTGGTAAAAGAGCAATATAAATTATTCTCTTCCAGTCTTCACTGCTACTGCTACTTTTCACAGCTCCAATTTTCAAGATTGAAACTTAAGTAATAAGGTTCAGGTTAAGTTTGTGTTCATGTTTGAGAATAATAAAATTAGAATGAAATTTAGCAGAGAGATTATATAGAAATCAAAGGATATATGGAGCCATCGAACACTCCTGAGCAGCTAGATCAGACCGTCGATTGACAGAAATGCCGGATGGGGGACTGTATAATAAAAAAGCTTAGAATTTCTTGCTATAGTGGAAATCTACAAATTTTAAATATACATCTTTATCTAGGTGTCAGTTGACGTGTGCCATCCCAGGTCAATTTTAAAAAAGGGAAAAAGAAGAGGCAATCCATTTCTTGCATAATCTCACAATAGTTTTTTTCTTATAGATGACTAAAAATTGTAGTGACTGAATTGGACATTTGACTTTTCTCTTAATTTTTCTAAATATTAAACCTAATTTATAATCTATGGGACCTTGATATGGCAGTTTAAGTTGATAAGTCAATTGATCTTTATTAGTATAATACTAGCCTGTAGCAAAAAGAGCGCTTGGAATAAATTATGAACATCCAACAAAGCAAAACAAAACAAAAAATTAAACTAGATGAAGTTACACGTTCCATGCTATATTTGTATATAAATTTTGTGAGCATATACTTTTAGAATCAAGCTCAGGAAAATAATCCATGCTACTAAAATAATATTATCTACTAAAATTTATACATGTAAAATGGTTTGTATAATGTTGATTATTCTTATAAAATTTGATAAAATTACATTCAATTTTTGAATAATATATATTTTCAACTAATAGATTATTCAAATTGACATGAATCTAATATACCAATAGATATTAAATAAAAAAAATTGGATCCCAAAATATACATTGGAAATTATTCTTTGATATAAAGTGAAATTTTAAAGATCCAACAACTACAAGTACTATACACCCAATGATTTATTCCACCACCTTTTATCATCTAGAGATGCATTACCTCTTAATCATGTTACTAGAGATGACTACACAAAAATTCACCACTCAATATGTCTTACTAAATAACCAATATAGTATGAGCACAATGCATCATTTCTCAATTATAATGGCCATTTTCCTTTTAATTCCTTGTACTTATAGCATTAGTTATATTATCAATTAATGTTCAGCTATACTCACACATTAATCAAACATATTTTTTACTCAAAAATTTATTTATATTCATTAATTAATCATGGAGATGTTCCTTCTGCCTACAAGTCATAAGGTGGAAGAAAAAACTCCGCCAATCAACTAATCCCCATAAAATTTTAAGACGAGAAATGAAATATGGAACACAACCCTAAACACTAATATGTAAAAAAGCTAAAAACATAAAAATTAAACAAGAAAATAAAACACAGTATGCTTACAAAAAGTTATACTCAAGTATTTTATCTAATCTCTAAGTGAGTAGCCAACTATAGATAAAAATGGTCTTCCATCCTTTGATCCCTTGAATCTTATATGATAGATTTAGTATTAGTACTTATTAATTTTAAGAAGACGAGCAGTGAATGGAATTAAAAAATAAGTTGTATATTTAGAATGAAAATGCATTTATTGTCATTTGGATATTATATATACATGTAATAATCAACCTAAGAAGTTATTTACTTCTCTTTGAAAAAGGGGTTGAAAGCATGCACTTGGTGATGCTTAAATTATACTATTTTGGACCCACCATAATTATTTTTCCAATTGATCTACCGTGTAACGATAATTTTAAATCCAAACACCTATGTTTCAATATACTTTTTTATCATAAAAAATAAATAAATCAAACTTTATAACCTTCACCAAAATTTTGTAGCAATACCTTTCTTCTTGGGTTGACTTATTAAACATGATAGGATGAATAAATATACCTATATTTTTTCCATAGACCTTGATTCAATTAAAAATTTAAATAGCATCTAAAAATACTATAATCATTAATGTGTGTGAGTGTATGCCTTGTGTGTACGGGCCATGTGTGTATCACCTCAAAACATTAAGAATATTTTTCAATACAAAGATAATAACTAGATATTCTTAACCAACACATAGTTTCTACTAGAGTAATGGTGAGTTGATAGGTATCAAATTTTGTCAATCAAAGTCAAAAAATATTTCACAAATGAGAGATATAATAAAAATTACTATATTGTATCAATAAAATAAAATTATAAAATGATACATTGAAAAGAATCATCCTTGAAAAATGGATGTGTATGAAATCCCTAAAGCATAAAATGTTATGCCATGTTTCTAAATCATATGAATAGAGGAATATAGGATGACTAGATTTTAATCAAACCATATCTTAGGAACAATAGCCTCGTAAAGATTTCTCACCAACAACATAGCTTGCTAGTTCACTACAATGTAATACCTAAAGAATTTAATCATAAAATAACAATAAATTATATAGAAAAATAATTATATGAAACAAGTTTATAGTCTCAAAGATAATTTCATAAGCTTTACATTGAACTACATATCCATTTGAATCCATACAAGCATAACCCTCAACAACTTTCTCGAATATTAGCTCTCAAAAGATATATAAAAAATTAAAAAATTAAGATATACAAAGAAGAATGGGAAATATTATTAATAAAATTTAGATAATTTACCACTAATGACTCCTAATAATTGAGCAATAGACTCAAATGTTAATAAAAATGAAAATGTTAGTTATACATGAAAGGATAAATAACACCACATGAATCTCAATGTGCAACATAATGAAAAATTGGAAAGTAAATATATGTGTACCTAAATTGGTCGCTATATTTCTAGTAGTTGATAATTAATCATGAATAAAAAAGAAAGGTCTCACTTAAACCATTATACACAATAATACTACATCAGTATAGAAATATGAAATGTGGAGGGGACCACGATAGAGAGCCTTGTTGCCATTTAAGTATTTAAAGAACTAAATTTATTTAAATATTTGAAGCTTCAATGAAGACATATAAAGACTAAATTTTTCCTAAAAAGAAAGAAACAAGACATAATAGAACAATCCTTGTTAAAGGGATTCAATGGGGCACATCCAATACACTCCAAAAAGATTATTGGAAGATCACCAAAACACTCTTAAGGGAGCCAAAAATAGCACAATATAAGATTTAACATTTTTACATGATTGCGTAAAATTTGCATAGTCTACCTCATGATTGTTGTGGTCATGTATGAAACCTAGAAAATTGTCATTCTATGATTAGGGAGATAGAACAACCAATTTCCTACAAGCTCCACTCAAGGAAACCTTAGAGATCTCAATCTAGGAATGGAATGAGGGAAAGAGATCTACAATACGGTGTCCTAGGGGTGTGATTAAAGACTAAAACGGGGTTCACCACCAAGCTAGGGCTTGGAAAGACAAGAAATGTAAATGATATGCAAGACCTAAGTAAATGACCTAGAAATGAACTCAAATCAGAACAATAAACTAGAGATAAATGGAGGTGCACTTGGACATTAAAGAGACTTAAATGAGGGTATAAAATCCCAAAAAATACTAACTTTTAATGCACACTAGGACTCATACACCAATAGGGGAAATTTAGTCCTAATTTAGGGTTTCTAACAAAAACTGGAATCTGGAACTGGTAACTCAGGATCTGATGGAAATACCTAAAATCAAGTATACTATGACTCATACACCACAAGTGGCAATTTAGTCCCAGTATCAGGGTTGATTTGAAACTGTGATATCCTCTTAAGTTCTCTTGTAGCTTCTCTCCTACCAAATCTCCAAGTCTGAGACATTGAATTGCAACCTACAGGCAGCTTTCCATGATCTTGCATGTAAGGTGACAACTTTGAAAACTTGACAACTTTTCTCCAATCTTTCTCCTCAATGGATCTTCAACCCAAATCTGCAAATCACACATCAAATCACCACTTTTGGCCCATCATGATCCTACACATATCCAAATGTTGTTTTGTTAGTGGATAGGGGTTTTCCTTGTGTAGCATAGAAAAATGTATCTTTGGACATTTTCACGCTCATTTGGGTCCTTCTTCTCGATGTCGGCCTACTTTTTTCATGATTTAATGTTGTAATGTGGTCAACACATTAACATTAGGTCTTGTACCCTCTCGCATTAATAAGAATTTTATGATGCCTTGCAAAAGTGTTGTGAAGTGTTGTAACACACATTCACACTTTTCTTGGACCTTATTAATATATTTCACCTAAAAATCTTCTTTTTATCATTCATCAAGCCTTATTTCAAAGTGTTGTAAAGTGTGGTAACAAACTTTCACACTTTTCTAGGCTTGTAATCAATAATTTGACCCTTTCTTATGCTTTAATTGGCCCCATTTTACACCTATAGACCTTACTTAAGTGTATTTTTGAAAATAATCTTGATAAACATCAATTAATACATTTAATTTTTGACACCCACTTAACATGCCTAAGTGGGACCCATTCACCACTAGGGACGAATGAGTCCCCTCTAGCTCAAAAATCAAAATAAATTCAAAATTCAAGCAGCTTATTGGTTTCTAAGACCTAAGGTCGGACCGTCATGTGGTATTTTTGGGAAATTCTGCATAATCAAGTATAAATATAGGGTTTTTCCTCTCATTTCACCCCCATTCATTCACTCAAACATTCGAGCAATTATCATTCATTCACTTAAGCATTCTCAAGTCTACATCCATGGGAGCTTCTACTTGCATATCTTCATATTTCTACTTCAAGGGTCCGATGAGTTGTGGCATTGAATGTTGTTCATTCATAATTATCTTTTCATTTAATTTTAGTTTCAAGGGTTTAATTACCAAACCGGGGTTTGGCCAAGGCAAACCCCTATTCACTAATCCTCAACAATTTTCCCCCCTCTTTGCATGTGTTTTGTAGATCTAGTCTGTAGATTTGTCAAAGAGAAAGGTGTGAAAAGTTTTCAACCATTTGTCAAAGTCATTTAAATTAGTCAAAGCCCTAAAAGAAGCTTGGAAAACACTTATAGGTCAAATTCTGCAGTTTCAGATCCAGAAACCTGTTAGGAGTTGAAGTACAGACCGAGAGCTATAGATTGCACTTTTGAATTTCTTGAAATCTGGAAGTGGACTAAGTCACCCAGCTTGGCATACGAGTCCCACTACTTGACCCAAAATGGAGGTTTTAGCAGTTTTGAGTACCCAGTTCTCTGAAACCCATTATGGCAGAATCTTCCTGAACCAGGACTAAGTCTTCCAGCTTGGCGTATGAGTCCTAGTGGGCTTCAATAGTGACTTCTGCAGGATTCTAGAATTCCTCTCCATCACTTTCTAGTTTCCAGGTGCACATCTTCAAACTCATTAGTTTCTATTAATTACAATTTACTTGCATGTTTAGTTCATTTTGCATATCACAACATGTTTTCAAACATCTTGCATTTCATTAGTTTTGCATTAATAGTTAATCTCTTTTATCAGTTCTTTGCATCTAGGAAATTCCCCTTAGATAGATTTCAATCATCTTTGCATTGGAATCTCAAGGGAATATTCTTGAGTGAGCCATTAAGACTTTTGGATATCTCTCTCCTTTTAGGTGCAAAACCCTAGAAGTGTATCAGAGCCCCCACTCCAAAAATCTTTGGTTCATTTTGGTGAACTTGACGTGAAGAACATCATATTTCTAATTTCAAGTGCATTTACATCCTAGGAATAGCTTACATTTGCATTTCATTGCATTTTGCATTGTTTAATTTGCATTCTAGGGTTTTCATATTTGCATTAGTGAAAAGCCCATCTAGCTTGCATTTTTGCATTTCATTTCACTAAAAATTGCTAAAATTATGCATTTTCATATTATACCTACATCAAAAAATCTTAAAGGCATAAAAGCCACTTCAAATTTTTTGAAAATTTGCAAAAAAATCACTACCTGGACTCATTCACCACCCTAGGCGATTTAATCTAGTTGCATATTCTACATTGCATTTTTTGTCATTTCGAGTTCATTCTTTGCATTTTTGTTTTATGTTGTTATCTTTTCGTTTCTGTTTCCAGATTTGTTATTTCATCTAATTTCATGCATTTAGTTCATCTTGTGCAATCTAAAAATTTGCATAATGGATATGTGTTTTAATAAGCTTTGGATGTCATTAAAATCCTTAGTTGGCATGTCAAGTTGTGCCTTTGGAACTGATCCTAATGACATTGAACTAGCGCATGCTCACTCAACTCTTAATGCATGTCCTCCTCATGATGTTCACATCATTGGATAAGATGATGATAGCATGAATAAGTTCCTCAATGATTGCCTTGACAACCTTGAAGCCAATGCATCCTTTTATTCATCCATGAAACAATAAGACCTTCCTATAGTACCACCTCCTGAACTATTTGGTTACTTACATCCTGAAACAAAATTTGAACCTAAGTTCCCTACATAAGGTGAAACTAGTTATTCTAAACAAACAACCACTCAACCATTCTATGATAATAAAGTAATGAATACTCCAATCAACCTTGAAGAAACATATGGAAAATGTTTCACAATCTTGAGAAAACAAGGATGTGACACAACAACTGAACATGGAATTCATCAACTCTTAGAGAAACATCCAAAAGATGAAAACACAATGGGGTTAGGATATCTAGGTCCCTCTCATAACATGAAGCCTCCTAGAGAATATCAGAGGCTTCATGATGATGGCATGATGATCTTTAATTCCCCTCCTGACTTCAATTTCCTTCTTCCTAGAGAGGAACCTTTGACTGATAACAATGACAAGGATGAGAGGATCACTTTGGGTCCTCCTTCACTTCGAGAAAAGGGTTAATCTAGCAAATGCAAGAGGCCTTAGAAGTTTCAAAAACTCAAGTTTCCTCTTTTTCCACCACCTGAATGTGAAAGTAAATTACAAATACTTTTAAACAAAGGACTCATACTATTACTACCTATGAATAGATTGGTGATATATCTTAAAGATGCCAATGTTCCACATTGTGCATATCATTGTGTGTGTTCTTAGACATTGTAGTGATGAGTGTCATACATTGAAATAAATACTAGGCAATTATCATTTTGATTGCAATAATTGCTATCCAATGATCCCATAAGCGACTCTCCAACTACTTGTCATGTCATAGTTTTAGAACATTCCCTTCTCACTATTACTAGAACACCATTAATAGAAAAAATCCTTTTAGGAGAACGACTAGTTGGAGTCGCGTAAATGACTAGTATCTTAGGCCTTTTAGGGGCAGTAGAGACATAGATTATATTTACAAAATCATCTCAACTAGTCAAATAATTATTTGAATCTACATATTGTCAACATCAATCCAAATAGGATCAAATGTGGAAGGAGATTCATCATTCGCTAATGCATCATTTCTGGAAGAGAGTGCATTAGAACAAAGATGAGATTCATCATTCACGAATGCATCATCTCTAGAAGAGAGTGCATTGGAATGAAGAGTAGATTCATCATTCACAAATGCATCATCTCTAGAAGAGAGTGCATTGGAATGAAGAGTAGATTCATCATTCACAAATGCATCGTCTCTAGAAGAGAGTGCATTGGAACGAATAGAAGGTAGAGTAACATTAAGAAAGGTATCAATGATTTCATCTTCTTGCGACAAAATATCCTTTGAAGCAAGAGGACTTTCATGAGAAGGATCAAAGATATCAAGTGACATAGGGAAATACAAGTCACCATCACATGCATGAAATAGAATATCATTAACATTTTGAACAAAATCATATACTCAACTAATAAAAGAAGATATCAAATTCATTACGATTTTTTCGCTATTTTCTATGTTCTAGTAATTTGTGTTTTTAGAGGTCTTTGGAGAAAAAATTGGGGTTGAAACTTGAGTCTGTCCCTAAAATTGGGTTGCCAATGGAAAGGTATTTTAGGGACTGAACTAGTTCTCTAGGATACCTTTCCAACAGTGCAAATGGTTATGAATTTCAAGCACCGAGTCAACAATTATAACCCTGCCAACTAGGGGTAAATAAATTCCTAGTTTTTTAAAAAATACCCTCTTCATGTCAGGTTCAAAAAAATGTAGAGAAGGGGGATTCGCTACTCATGAGTTCTCTTCATTCTAAGAGCCTCACGGGCTGAACTACCCTAAACTACCTCAAGGAACATCGTGAGAATTCTAGAATCAGGTCCTGAATATTTTCTAGACAAACTAACGAGATCTCAACCAAAGGACGGCAACGCGAGGTGCGTTGGAGTCTCGTACAGACTAGAAAGCAAGATTATCATAGAAAGTGACAAAGTGACTACTTCTATTGTAATTGCTAACCTTGGACTTCTAGAATACAGGAAAGTAATAGAAAGTGATAGTATTGAAGCAAAGTAAAGAATAAATGATAAAGTAAGAGAATAAGAGATAGAAAAATGCTAACAACCATGCAAGTGATGAAACCTCTAGTGTGTGAATTGTCTTCAAAACCTACATGCATAATATGTGGATAAATTGTTGGGGTTGTATAGGGGTTTTCCTCAGTCAAACCCCCATTTCAGTGTTCCCACCTCCACGGAAAGCCAGATAGAAAGAGAGAGGTTAACCGAAATGGATAAAGCATGTGCCAAAAGAAAAACCCACTCTAGGAATAGAACCTGCACCACCAAGCATGAGCGATAAAAGCAAACCCCACTTGAGGAGGAGAACCTGTATCACAAAAGAGGTGACAAAAAAAATTCCCACTCGAGGAGGAGAACTCGTATCACAAAGTAAAAATACAATAGCTGGGGGATATGGAATCCCAAGATGCTCATAAGTATGAGATAAGGGAGATAGAACTGCAAGACTTAAGGTATCCAAATGAGGAGAGTAATAGAGCTGTAAGAGCCAAGATTGTTGTTGT
>VDFB02288663.1:0-39367 GCA_007258455.2 Sequoia sempervirens
TTACCTTCCACTAGTTATAGCCATATTCAAATAATAACTAAAGATCTAGTACTATTTAAACAACTCATTTGTAAGCCATAGTCAAAGGAAAGACATTTTATTTGAATCACATAATTATTAAGTATTAACAATGTTTGGAGATTTAATACATTTGTTTTGAAATGCACCAATAGCACTCTAGTATATGAGTCATATCCTTGTTGGTTAGGGTTGATGTTAAAATAAATACTACCCATCCACATGACATGAGACATAGTTGATAGATGAAAGTTGATAAGTTTGATCCCCCAAAGACAAAGACTACCTAGAAGACCAAATATCTATTAAATATCTTACATAGTGAGTTTATAGCATTTGGGTATATTTTATTGCTAACATTCTATGAGATGTATTTAATGAAGATCAAGTGTCATGACGTTTCCTAGGAAACCAACCACTGCAATGTAAATAACCTGTTTCACATAAACCAATTATAAATTTGAGAGGCTTGTATTTCATGAAGAACAACTGCAATGACATTTCCTCAGAGCCCGACCACTACAATGCAAAGAAACTATTTTACATAAACCAAATATAAATTTCAGGAGAGAACTCTCAAAGTACACATGTCGCTTTTATGAATAAATTGCCTTCTTCAACCTCACCAAGAGGTCTACATGTGTGCCTAATTTCCCTTAGCATAGAATTAATTTGAACCATCAACTTTGCATGGAATAAAGAACTCACAAAGAATGGAGTTCTAAAATAACACGGCCTAGAAAATTCTTTACAAGGTTTATTGGGAGCGTAGGAGGGTTTTGATTGCAAAAACAATATTTACTTGTGGTTTTTAGTAGTGTTATGATGAAAATGAGCTACTATAGTTGAGACACTAGAAGACAAGTTATTACGACTCTCAACATTGTTGAGCTTATGGCTTTTATTGGGCCCATTATAGCCACCTTTTGGCTACCAACATTAATCAAAATGTTTCTACATAACTAAATGGTTCATACACTAGCTTGAAGGCCAGTTCAGTTTGTAAGTGATGAGAGAACAATCTTTGATTTTATATTTAGAGGATTGATAGCTAAAACATGTATTTAAGATTTACTAATATATAGAAGATGGCAACATGGTGCATGTTACAGATGTGCATAGCATAGTTTCACTTAAATATTGAGATAGGTCTATTTCCACATAGATCCTATGTGAATGAGCTAAATAAAACATGTACTTTTCAACACATAACATCCTCTTAAATGAGAAAATAACATAGATTAATATAAAATAACAAATCAAAGGTAAACCAAAAATTCGGCCCAAACATTTGTCCTTGACTATTTTTAAACATAACCCAGTTTAGCAATCAAAGTTATATTTTGACCAATAAAAATAGAGCAAATATTTACCACCTTTTGATTTGAATGATGTATACGACTGCTATCGACTATTTGATCATTAAATTAAATGACATTTAAATAAAATGCATACACCTTAATACCTAATAATATAACAACAAAATCCTTTTGACTTGCAACATATTTATCAACAAGGTAACTTCTTACCTTCTAAAGTTTATGACCATTTCAACAAGATTTTATACATATATTATAAATCCTTTTGACTCTAACACGCCATTGTGTGAGTTCAAACTTTTGAATGGGTCCTTTTACGAATTACAATAGTCAACAATTCGGATCGTTGTCTATCCGTGACTTCCCACTGTAAATATATTGCATTATATATTCTCTAGTTTCCATATGAAATATATTCCATCTTCATTCGATCTCTCCAGGTACATCACATTTCACCATATCCCATCCACCCAGCTTTTCCTTGTGCCGAGTTATTCAACGCGAACAATTTTCTTTTCTAAGGACGCTCTCCAGCAGCAAATATGGCAGGATCAATGTTTATGAGAACCATGACAGTGCTTCTTCTTCTAGCCGTTATGTTTTCCCTGCAAGTTTCTGCTCGATACAACCTTAAGACTAATGTAAATACAAATGCAGATATTAGCTACAACAGAGCAACTAGTTATCTGTTCCAAGTTGTGGAGAGGTTACCATCATGTACCAACTGCGCAAGCTATATTCCAAATTCTAACTGCTGCAAACAATAAAACAGGGCAGCGTATGGGAAACCCAACGTTCAGGCTCATATGTCCTGTAACACTGATACGCCAGTCGAAAAAAAAATCATTTTCTTCTTCTAAAAAATCTGAGAGATGCTTTTAATTTAACTTTTATCTTGTATAATCTGCACTGGTAAAAGAGCAATATAAATTATTCTCTTCCAGTCTTCACTGCTACTGCTACTTTTCACAGCTCCAATTTTCAAGATTGAAACTTAAGTAATAAGGTTCAGGTTAAGTTTGTGTTCATGTTTGAGAATAATAAAATTAGAATGAAATTTAGCAGAGAGATTATTTAGAAATCAAAGGATATATGGAGCCATCGAACACTCCTGAGCAGCTAGATCAGACCGTCGATTGACAGAAATGCCGGATGGGGGACTGTATAATAAAAAAGCTTAGAATTTCTTGCTATAGTGGAAATCTACAAATTTTAAATATACATCTTTATCTAGGTGTCAGTTGACGTGTGCCATCCCAGGTCAATTTTAAAAAAGGGAAAAAGAAGAGGCAATCCATTTCTTGCATAATCTCACAATAGTTTTTTTCTTATAGATGACTAAAAATTGTAGTGACTGAATTGGACATTTGACTTTTCTCTTAATTTTTCTAAATATTAAACCTAATTTATAATCTATGGGACCTTGATATGGCAGTTTAAGTTGATAAGTCAATTGATCTTTATTAGTATAATACTAGCCTGTAGCAAAAAGAGCGCTTGGAATAAATTATGAACATCCAACAAAGCAAAACAAAACAAAAAATTAAACTAGATGAAGTTACACGTTCCATGCTATATTTGTATATAAATTTTGTGAGCATATACTTTTAGAATCAAGCTCAGGAAAATAATCCATGCTACTAAAATAATATTATCTACTAAAATTTATACATGTAAAATGGTTTGTATAATGTTGATTATTCTTATAAAATTTGATAAAATTACATTCAATTTTTGAATAATATATATTTTCAACTAATAGATTATTCAAATTGACATGAATCTAATATACCAATGGATATTAAATAAAAAAAATTGGATCCCAAAATATACATTGGAAATTATTCTTTAATTTAAAGTGAAATTTTAAAGATCCAACAACTACAAGTACTATACACCCAATGATTTATTCCACCACCTTTTATCATCTAGAGATGCATTACCTCTTAATCATGTTACTAGAGATGACTACACAAAAATTCACCACTCAATATGTCTTACTAAATAACCAATATAGTATGAGCACAATGCATCATTTCTCAATTATAATGGCCATTTTCCTTTTAATTCCTTGTACTTATAGCATTAGTTATATTATCAATTAATGTTCAGCTATACTCACACATTAATCAAACATATTTTTTACTCAAAAATTTATTTATATTCATTAATTAATCATGGAGATGTTCCTTCTGCCTACAAGTCATAAGGTGGAAGAAAAAACTCCGCCAATCAACTAATCCCCATAAAATTTTAAGACGAGAAATGAAATATGGAACACAACCCTAAACACTAATATGTAAAAAAGCTAAAAACATAAAAATTAAACAAGAAAATAAAACACAGTATGCTTACAAAAAGTTATACTCAAGTATTTTATCTAATCTCTAAGTGAGTAGCCAACTATAGATAAAAATGGTCTTCCATCCTTTGATCCCTTGAATCTTATATGATAGATTTAGTATTAGTACTTATTAATTTTAAGAAGACGAGCAGTGAATGGAATTAAAAAATAAGTTGTATATTTAGAATGAAAATGCATTTATTGTCATTTGGATATTATATATACATGTAATAATCAACCTAAGAAGTTATTTACTTCTCTTTGAAAAAGGGGTTGAAAGCATGCACTTGGTGATGCTTAAATTATACTATTTTGGACCCACCATAATTATTTTTCCAATTGATCTACCGTGTAACGATAATTTTAAATCCAAACACCTATGTTTCAATATACTTTTTTATCATAAAAAATAAATAAATCAAACTTTATAACCTTCACCAAAATTTTGTAGCAATACCTTTCTTCTTGGGTTGACTTATTAAACATGATAGGATGAATAAATATACCTATATTTTTTCCATAGACCTTGATTCAATTAAAAATTTAAATAGCATCTAAAAATACTATAATCATTAATGTGTGTGAGTGTATGCCTTGTGTGTACGGGCCATGTGTGTATCACCTCAAAACATTAAGAATATTTTTCAATACAAAGATAATAACTAGATATTCTTAACCAACACATAGTTTCTACTAGAGTAATGGTGAGTTGATAGGTATCAAATTTTGTCAATCAAAGTCAAAAAATATTTCACAAATGAGAGATATAATAAAAATTGCTATATTGTATCAATAAAATAAAATTATAAAATGATACATTGAAAAGAATCATCCTTGAAAAATGGATGTGTATGAAATCCCTAAAGCATAAAATGTTATGCCATGTTTCTAAATCATATGAATAGAGGAATATAGGATGACTAGATTTTAATCAAACCATATCTTAGGAACAATAGCCTCGTAAAGATTTCTCACCAACAACATAGCTTGCTAGTTCACTACAATGTAATACCTAAAGAATTTAATCATAAAATAACAATAAATTATATAGAAAAATAATTATATGAAACAAGTTTATAGTCTCAAAGATAATTTCATAAGCTTTACATTGAACTACATATCCATTTGAATCCATACAAGCATAACCCTCAACAACTTTCTCGAATATTAGCTCTCAAAAGATATATAAAAAATTAAAAAATTAAGATATACAAAGAAGAATGGGAAATATTATTAATAAAATTTAGATAATTTACCACTAATGACTCCTAATAATTGAGCAATAGACTAAAATGTTAATAAAAATGAAAATGTTAGTTATACATGAAAGGATAAATAACAC
The DNA here is from genome assembly GCA_007258455.2 of Sequoia sempervirens. Taxonomy (NCBI): domain Eukaryota; kingdom Viridiplantae; phylum Streptophyta; class Pinopsida; order Cupressales; family Cupressaceae; genus Sequoia; species Sequoia sempervirens. The sequence goes on from VDFB02288663.1 coordinate 5,024, forward strand.
CACATCAATCTCAATGTGCAACATAATGAAAAATTGGAAAGTAAATATATGTGTACCTAAATTGGTCGCTATATTTCTAGTAGTTGATAATTAATCATGAATAAAAATGAAAGGTCTCACTTAAACCATTATACACAATAATACTACATCAGTATAGAAATATGAAATGTGGAGGGGACCACGATAGAGAGCCTTGTTGCCATTTAAGTATTTAAAGAACTAAATTTATTTAAATATTTGAAGCTTCAATGAAGACATATAAAGACTAAATTTTTCCTAAAAAGAAAGAAACAAGACATAATAGAACAATCCTTGTTAAAGGGATTCAATGGGGCACATCCAATACACTCCAAAAAGATTATTGGAAGATCACCAAAACACTCTTAATGGAGCCAAAAATAGCACAATATAAGATTTAACATTTTTACATGATTGCGTAAAATTTGCATAGTCTACCTCATGATTGTTGTGCTCATGTATGAAACCTAGAAAATTGTCATTCTATGATTAGGGAGATAGAACAACCAATTTCCTACAAGCTCCACTCAAGGAAACCTTAGAGATCTCAATCTAGGAATGGAATGAGGGAAAGAGATCTACAATACGGTGTCCTAGGGGTGTGATTAAAGACTAAAACGGGGTTCACCACCAAGCTAGGGCTTGGAAAGACAAGAAATGTAAATGATATGCAAGACCTAAGTAAATGACCTAGAAATGAACTCAAATCAGAACAATAAACTAGAGATAAATGGAGGTGCACTTGGACATTAAAGAGACTTAAATGAGGGTATAAAATCCCAAAAAATACTAACTTTTAATGCACACTAGGACTCATACACCAATAGGGGAAATTTAGTCCTAATTTAGGGTTTCTAACAAAAACTGGAATCTGGAACTGGTAACTCAGGATCTGATGGAAATACCTAAAATCAAGTATACTATGACTCATACACCACAAGTGGCAATTTAGTCCCAGTATCAGGGTTGATTTGAAACTGTGATATCCTCTTAAGTTCTCTTGTAGCTTCTCTCCTACCAAATCTCCAAGTCTGAGACATTGAATTGCAACCTACAGGCAGCTTTCCATGATCTTGCATGTAAGGTGACAACTTTGAAAACTTGACAACTTTTCTCCAATCTTTCTCCTCAATGGATCTTCAACCCAAATCTGCAAATCACACATCAAATCACCACTTTTGGCCCATCATGATCCTACACATATCCAAATGTTGTTTTGTTAGTGGATAGGGGTTTTCCTTGTGTAGCATAGAAAAATGTATCTTTGGACATTTTCACGCTCATTTGGGTCCTTCTTCTCGATGTCGGCCTACTTTTTTCATGATTTAATGTTGTAATGTGGTCAACACATTAACATTAGGTCTTGTACCCTCTCGCATTAATAAGAATTTTATGATGCCTTGCAAAAGTGTTGTGAAGTGTTGTAACACACATTCACACTTTTCTTGGACCTTATTAATATATTTCACCTAAAAATCTTCTTTTTATCATTCATCAAGCCTTATTTCAAAGTGTTGTAAAGTGTGGTAACAAACTTTCACACTTTTCTAGGCTTGTAATCAATAATTTGACCCTTTCTTATGCTTTAATTGGCCCCATTTTACACCTATAGACCTTACTTAAGTGTATTTTTGAAAATAATCTTGATAAACATCAATTAATACATTTAATTTTTGACACCCACTTAACATGCCTAAGTGGGACCCATTCACCACTAGGGACGAATGAGTCCCCTCTAGCTCAAAAATCAAAATAAATTCAAAATTCAAGCAGCTTATTGGTTTCTAAGACCTAAGGTCGGACCGTCATGTGGTATTTTTGGGAAATTCTGCATAATCAAGTATAAATATAGGGTTTTTCCTCTCATTTCACCCCCATTCATTCACTCAAACATTCGAGCAATTATCATTCATTCACTTAAGCATTCTCAAGTCTACATCCATGGGAGCTTCTACTTGCATATCTTCATATTTCTACTTCAAGGGTCCGATGAGTTGTGGCATTGAATGTTGTTCATTCATAATTATCTTTTCATTTAATTTTAGTTTCAAGGGTTTAATTACCAAACCGGGGTTTGGCCAAGGCAAACCCCTATTCACTAATCCTCAACAATTTTCCCCCCTCTTTGCATGTGTTTTGTAGATCTAGTCTGTAGATTTGTCAAAGAGAAAGGTGTGAAAAGTTTTCAACCATTTGTCAAAGTCATTTAAATTAGTCAAAGCCCTAAAAGAAGCTTGGAAAACACTTATAGGTCAAATTCTGCAGTTTCAGATCCAGAAACCTGTTAGGAGTTGAAGTACAGACCGAGAGCTATAGATTGCACTTTTGAATTTCTTGAAATCTGGAAGTGGACTAAGTCACCCAGCTTGGCATACGAGTCCCACTACTTGACCCAAAATGGAGGTTTTAGCAGTTTTGAGTACCCAGTTCTCTGAAACCCATTATGGCAGAATCTTCCTGAACCAGGACTAAGTCTTCCAGCTTGGCGTATGAGTCCTAGTGGGCTTCAATAGTGACTTCTGCAGGATTCTAGAATTCCTCTCCATCACTTTCTAGTTTCCAGGTGCACATCTTCAAACTCATTAGTTTCTATTAATTACAATTTACTTGCATGTTTAGTTCATTTTGCATATCACAACATGTTTTCAAACATCTTGCATTTCATTAGTTTTGCATTAATAGTTAATCTCTTTTATCAGTTCTTTGCATCTAGGAAATTCCCCTTAGATAGATTTCAATCATCTTTGCATTGGAATCTCAAGGGAATATTCTTGAGTGAGCCATTAAGACTTTTGGATATCTCTCTCCTTTTAGGTGCAAAACCCTAGAAGTGTATCAGAGCCCCCACTCCAAAAATCTTTGGTTCATTTTGGTGAACTTGACGTGAAGAACATCATATTTCTAATTTCAAGTGCATTTACATCCTAGGAATAGCTTACATTTGCATTTCATTGCATTTTGCATTGTTTAATTTGCATTCTAGGGTTTTCATATTTGCATTAGTGAAAAGCCCATCTAGCTTGCATTTTTGCATTTCATTTCACTAAAAATTGCTAAAATTATGCATTTTCATATTATACCTACATCAAAAAATCTTAAAGGCATAAAAGCCACTTCAAATTTTTTGAAAATTTGCAAAAAAATCACTACCTGGACTCATTCACCACCCTAGGCGATTTAATCTAGTTGCATATTCTACATTGCATTTTTTGTCATTTCGAGTTCATTCTTTGCATTTTTGTTTTATGTTGTTATCTTTTCGTTTCTGTTTCCAGATTTGTTATTTCATCTAATTTCATGCATTTAGTTCATCTTGTGCAATCTAAAAATTTGCATAATGGATATGTGTTTTAATAAGCTTTGGATGTCATTAAAATCCTTAGTTGGCATGTCAAGTTGTGCCTTTGGAACTGATCCTAATGACATTGAACTAGCGCATGCTCACTCAACTCTTAATGCATGTCCTCCTCATGATGTTCACATCATTGGATAAGATGATGATAGCATGAATAAGTTCCTCAATGATTGCCTTGACAACCTTGAAGCCAATGCATCCTTTTATTCATCCATGAAACAATAAGACCTTCCTATAGTACCACCTCCTGAACTATTTGGTTACTTACATCCTGAAACAAAATTTGAACCTAAGTTCCCTACATAAGGTGAAACTAGTTATTCTAAACAAACAACCACTCAACCATTCTATGATAATAAAGTAATGAATACTCCAATCAACCTTGAAGAAACATATGGAAAATGTTTCACAATCTTGAGAAAACAAGGATGTGACACAACAACTGAACATGGAATTCATCAACTCTTAGAGAAACATCCAAAAGATGAAAACACAATGGGGTTAGGATATCTAGGTCCCTCTCATAACATGAAGCCTCCTAGAGAATATCGGAGGCTTCATGATGATGGCATGATGATCTTTAATTCCCCTCCTGACTTCAATTTCCTTCTTCCTAGAGAGGAACCTTTGACTGATAACAATGACAAGGATGAGAGGATCACTTTGGGTCCTCCTTCACTTCGAGAAAAGGGTTAATCTAGCAAATGCAAGAGGCCTTAGAAGTTTCAAAAACTCAAGTTTCCTCTTTTTCCACCACCTGAATGTGAAAGTAAATTACAAATACTTTTAAACAAAGGACTCATACTATTACTACCTATGAATAGATTGGTGATATATCTTAAAGATGCCAATGTTCCACATTGTGCATATCATTGTGTGTGTTCTTAGACATTGTAGTGATGAGTGTCATACATTGAAATAAATACTAGGCAATTATCATTTTGATTGCAATAATTGCTATCCAATGATCCCATAAGCGACTCTCCAACTACTTGTCATGTCATAGTTTTAGAACATTCCCTTCTCACTATTACTAGAACACCATTAATAGAAAAAATCCTTTTAGGAGAACGACTAGTTGGAGTCGCGTAAATGACTAGTATCTTAGGCCTTTTAGGGGCAGTAGAGACATAGATTATATTTACAAAATCATCTCAACTAGTCAAATAATTATTTGAATCTACATATTGTCAACATCAATCCAAATAGGATCAAATGTGGAAGGAGATTCATCATTCGCTAATGCATCATTTCTGGAAGAGAGTGCATTAGAACAAAGATGAGATTCATCATTCACGAATGCATCATCTCTAGAAGAGAGTGCATTGGAATGAAGAGTAGATTCATCATTCACAAATGCATCATCTCTAGAAGAGAGTGCATTGGAATGAAGAGTAGATTCATCATTCACAAATGCATCGTCTCTAGAAGAGAGTGCATTGGAACGAATAGAAGGTAGAGTAACATTAAGAAAGGTATCAATGATTTCATCTTCTTGCGACAAAATATCCTTTGAAGCAAGAGGACTTTCATGAGAAGGATCAAAGATATCAAGTGACATAGGGAAATACAAGTCACCATCACATGCATGAAATAGAATATCATTAACATTTTGAACAAAATCATATACTCAACTAATAAAAGAAGATATCAAATTCATTACGATTTTTTCGCTATTTTCTATGTTCTAGTAATTTGTGTTTTTAGAGGTCTTTGGAGAAAAAATTGGGGTTGAAACTTGAGTCTGTCCCTAAAATTGGGTTGCCAATGGAAAGGTATTTTAGGGACTGAACTAGTTCTCTAGGATACCTTTCCAACAGTGCAAATGGTTATGAATTTCAAGCACCGAGTCAACAATTATAACCCTGCCAACTAGGGGTAAATAAATTCCTAGTTTTTTAAAAAATACCCTCTTCATGTCAGGTTCAAAAAAATGTAGAGAAGGGGGATTCGCTACTCATGAGTTCTCTTCATTCTAAGAGCCTCACGGGCTGAACTACCCTAAACTACCTCAAGGAACATCGTGAGAATTCTAGAATCAGGTCCTGAATATTTTCTAGACAAACTAACGAGATCTCAACCAAAGGACGGCAACGCGAGGTGCGTTGGAGTCTCGTACAGACTAGAAAGCAAGATTATCATAGAAAGTGACAAAGTGACTACTTCTATTGTAATTGCTAACCTTGGACTTCTAGAATACAGGAAAGTAATAGAAAGTGATAGTATTGAAGCAAAGTAAAGAATAAATGATAAAGTAAGAGAATAAGAGATAGAAAAATGCTAACAACCATGCAAGTGATGAAACCTCTAGTGTGTGAATTGTCTTCAAAACCTACATGCATAATATGTGGATAAATTGTTGGGGTTGTATAGGGGTTTTCCTCAGTCAAACCCCCATTTCAGTGTTCCCACCTCCACGGAAAGCCAGATAGAAAGAGAGAGGTTAACCGAAATGGATAAAGCATGTGCCAAAAGAAAAACCCACTCTAGGAATAGAACCTGCACCACCAAGCATGAGCGATAAAAGCAAACCCCACTTGAGGAGGAGAACCTGTATCACAAAAGAGGTGACAAAAAAAATTCCCACTCGAGGAGGAGAACTCGTATCACAAAGTAAAAATACAATAGCTGGGGGATATGGAATCCCAAGATGCTCATAAGTATGAGATAAGGGAGATAGAACTGCAAGACTTAAGGTATCCAAATGAGGAGAGTAATAGAGCTGTAAGAGCCAAGATTGTTGTTGTAATGAGCTTGTCAAAGCTTAAGAGTGTTGCATAGGGTGGTTCCATGAAGTGGAAGAGGAAGCTAAAAGTTGGAATGAAGCTAGAGTGGAGCTAGAAGCACTTGGAAGAATGGAACTAGAGGGCCAGACGAATTGAAAATATAGCATTTAAGGAGAGAAAGGAAGCAAAAAGAAGCTTCCTGGGTGGTTACAGTCCATCTTGAGCCATTACCATCGACCAAAGGGGATGACAAGTGGCAAACATGCATGGAAATGGTTGTTTGAACATTGAAATGTCACAAGATGCTAGCGCAGCACGCAGACATCCATGTGGTGCACTAGTGTCCGAACACATTACGCAACAAACTGACAAGAATAGGAAAATCCAAAGGTTTGATGCAAAGCGGACGCACCAAGGGAACTACTGAAAAGGGGTGTTAAGCATCATGAGAAGGGAAAAGGGCTAATGCAATTTTACGACTATAGACATCAAAAACCTAGAACTTTGGATATAGAACCTCTGAAAACCTGTGATCATCATATCCAAACGACATAAGCATATCTTCAACCGTGAATAAATTTGGAGCACAAAATTAAACACACCTCTATCACACTAATGCATAAGCATATCTTCAATCATCATATCCAAACTGCATAAGCATATCTTTGACCATGAAGAAATGTGGAGCACAAAATTGAACACACCTCTATCACACTACACACTCTTTTATTCAGATTTTCTTAAAATAACTTGGAAACCAGGTGTATCTACTGCAACTACAACTCTTATCCATCAGGACATCAATGAAAACACTTATGATAGCATCACAACACCTTCTTATCAAATGACAACACAACCATGCTAGCATAATCACTTAACGACACCAACTGTATCCATACTATTAACATCAATGACCAACACCAACAACTGTTGACATCAATGACAACACCAGTAGTGTACTTGCAACATATATATTTATAAAAATAATTAATAGAAATTTGGGATGATCTGAATAATTTTTTTGGAGAAAAGGAACTTAATCAAAAGTTTTCCCTAACACTTCAATTATTTAGGTTCAAAATAGAATATGAAATCACAATATCAAATCAAATAAGTAATTTGAGATCTCTCATAAGACAATTAGCAAAATTAAAGGATCAAGTAGAAGATGGAGATGCTAGAGCTATATTATTAAATAATTTTCCATTAAAATTTAATAATGTTATTTTAAAGCTCAATCAAATAATTTCTCAAACCTTAGAAGATATAATTTCATCCCTTTTAGTAGAATAAAAGAGAACAAATATAAAAGTCTATACAAAATTTTATTTTCAATAGGAGACTGCATTATATTCATGAAGCATTAATAAAAGGCCGGGTACAAATAAAGGGGAAATTGCATGTTTCTACTATAAGAAAAATGATCACACGGTTTGGTCTTGTAGAATTCAATTTAGGATATTCTCAAAAGAAAACTCAAAGATCAATCAAGTGAAGGTAACTTAGTTTGTACTGAGGATGAGAATAAGGATCCATTAGATGGATTTTTTTTTTATATTACTAAGAGTGGATTAGTACTTTGAGACATCACATTCAGGTTTGTGGTGCTAAAGGTTGGAGAAATGTATATCATCTCAAGTTAGATTCTCACTTTGAGATGGTGCTTTGCATGAGAAGTGTTTTCTCCTTCTTAATTACGTTCCTTTTTGATGCTGATGGATTTGCACATATTATGAAGTTTCAATTTTGGAGACATGTAAAGGATTTGGCGTTGAACTCGGTATGTATTAATGTACAGTCATTTTATTACACTATGATTGAAATAACTATACCCCTTTGAAGTTCATCATACAACTTGATGAAGCTCTATCACAACTCAATATGGATTATCATCGAATAATTTGGAAATATATGATTCCATAGTTCCAAAAAATTGTAGTCCAATAACTTGGGAATAAGTTTAATGTTACACCCTTCTGAGGTTCAGAATATAGTTTAATGGAGTTTGATTTGATTCAAGATTTGGTTCTTCAATGAAAGATCTTCTCATGAATTTATAATTTATGTACTCAACAAATTTTCTTATGTAATTCTTAAGGGGGCATCCCTTGGCTAATTCAATTTCAAAGTTCTAGGGGTATATTTGTAGAAACAATATAATAAGGGGGGAATATTAGCATACAATATTACAATGTCTATTATAGTTAATCATAAGAAATGCAATTGTATCTCTTCATGTTTAAATTTTCCTACTACACATCAATGAATAATCAAGTAATTTTTCCTCTTCACCTCCAAGGTGTACATAAGTATGATCCTTTGTACAGATAAGAGGATAGGATTATGAACATGTTACAAAGGTTAAGGACTAACCCATCCCTATAGAGTACTTCCAAGTACCACTTGTTCATCCAATCTTCCCAAGTGGATCTCCACCAGTAATTCCCCTCAATCCCTCTACCATACATGTCCACCAATTATGTGAGGAAAACTATCATCCTCTCATTTCCCAAAAGGTATCAACCAATTTGAGCCCTTAATCTTCACTTTTAATCTTATCCATCCAATCTTATCAACAAAAATTTATAAATTGGCCCCAACCTAGGACATTTTGATTACTCCTTGAAATTCAACCTTATGAAACTATGGAGGGAACTCTTATCCATAGTTATTGGGAACAACCACCTTACCATGTTCCAATAAGGTTATCTTGTTGAGCATATTATTATTATTATTGTTTTTAAATCAATATTCATTAAGCTTTTGTTTTATCTTTAGTGTTGCTTGTATTTTGGGCAGGATAGTTTAATGTAGTTATTTACTTGTTCTCTATGCTCAAAATTTTATGTAAATATGAATATGTAGTACTAAGGGTTGTGTGATTGTTTGGTTATTACTATTTTGGCATGGTTGTAGGTCCCAATTCATTTACATTTATGTGGTCTATGTGAAATGTGGTCACATTAGTCATGATGATTAAGTGGAAAGATCAATTTGGTATGTGTGTATATCTAAGGATGAAGTCACCAAATTTATGGTTTTCTAGATCTTGAAAAGAGCTATGCGATTATCTATATATATATTCAATAAAATTTCAATAATTTACAATTAAAGAGTGATGATAATTAAAAAATAGACTCAAATCCTAATAAAAATGAAAGTGCTAATTCTGTATGAAATGAAAAATAGCACCATATCAATTTCATTTGGGAACATGATGAAACATTTGCAGGGAAATATATGTGTACCTTAGTCGGCTGTTGTATCTATAGTATTTGATAAGTAGTCATGAATAGAAAAGAAAGAAAGGTCTCACTCAAACCTTTATCCACAAATATGAAAAGTGGAGAGGACCACGATAGAGAGCTTCAACATATTACAACAATACTACAAACTCATTTCCATTGAAGGATTTGAAGCTTCAATCAAAACATATGGGCACTAAATTTTTCCTCAAAAAATAGAAACATTACATAACAAAACAATAATTGTTAAAGGGATTCAATGGGGCCCATCCAATATACTTCAAACAAATTATTGAAAGAGCAGTAAAACGCTCTAAAGGAGCAAAAAGATAGCACAATATAAGATTTAATATCAACAATATTGTAGAGGAAAGGGTTTTTGCATGACTGCGTAAAATTTCCATAAGTCTACCTCATGATTGCAGGGTGGTCATTTCACACTAATTGTGTGTTCGAAGTAGGTTAAATTACAATCTTTGAAATAAATGAAATTTGGAATGTTCTATTTCATCATTATACTACTTCTAATTTTCCTTAATTTTGAATTTAACATTATATGTAAAGAAATTTCTTTTACTTTAAACGGATAAATGTAGATTGTATTGCTTGAATGAGATCTTATTAATTTGTAACCCTTTACATATTATATAACGACACTTTCCAAATTTTAGCAAAAGTCCACTGAAATCTTTAATGTACGAGATTTAAGATTTAAAATTTGATTAAACTGAATATGCATATTCTTGATGACAGAGAAAATACTTAACTATTACGCAATCCAGATGGATGAAAGCGTTCTTGCTTTTGAAATGTGTCAGTGAATATTGATTATATTTCTCCGTAACTGCGGATCAGAAAAGATGAAAATCATGTAAAAGTGTCCTGAGTTTCCATGGCGGAAAATCATAATTTGGTAGTTGGATTCAGAATAGCTCCATGCAGCCATGTTTTATCTTTTGCAGCCTGGTTAGTACATGATGCCAACATCTCCACAATTTCTAGCAGATTATCAATTGATTTGTTGTTGGTTGTATTCACTTTTTCCTTCGGGATAGATCGAGTAGAGACGGCTAGAGAAAACATAACGTTGAGCACCAGCAACACTACCATAATTTTCTGAAGCATTGATCTCGCCATACTAACTATCAAAGGTTATCTAATGTAAAGTAATGTGATCGGTTTACGAATAAAGGAAGAAAAGCAAGGTGAATATCTTAAGTGATACAGAGCAAAGATCGAGAATGGCTACACATAAAGAAAGCAAATCATATATATAGAGACATACGACAGAGTGGAAGCGTATGAATAGGTCAAAATTGAAATTCCCTGGAGAAGGGTGATATTCAAAGTAAAAGCAGCAATTCAAAGAAGCTTTTATTTTAAGAAGTGTAGCTCAAACGAGACGTACTTTTCTTGGGTGATACAGAGCGAAGATCAAGAATGACGGACATGCAAGCGTATTAATAGGTCAATATTGAAATTTGCTCAGAATGGTGATATTCAAAGTAAAACTATGGTGTGTTGAAGAGGCCGCAATTCAAGATGAGGCAAAAGGACTTTCCTGGTCTTCGGAACTCATTTTTCTTGGACCAAACATTAAAATTAGAATTTAATGTATATTTGTATTTTGTTCTGATTTTTTTTATTTATTTGATTTTATTCGTCTTTGATATAACTAAAATTAGTTTTTGAAAGGATTAAATTATTTATATTCAATAATTAATATTTTTTCTTAATGAATAGTATTTATATTACTAATTAAAATATAATGTATGTGGATTGGTGATCTATCATGTCACAAATTTTTATCTATCAATGCTTGATTTATACAACATAGACTAGAAACACATAAAGTAAACAATATTCTTAAATAAATTAAAATATTTCTATAATTAATATGTTACCAACCAAAAAAAATTTATGCTAGAAGCTTGTATTTTAATACATTGAATACTTGAACTAGAAGCTTAATAAAATATGTAAAGAAGTTTAACATTTTTCTTAATATTATCCTCATCCTAAAGTAATTTGAGGAACAAATGATAGGAAAAATGACCATTGACCAATTATAAGGACTTTTTGTATGAAGGGAGATATCTTTAACTTATCAAATTGACAAGCCATTGGAAATAAGATAATCAAATCCTTTATTATTAAAAACATATATCAATAGAACAAGAGGAAAACCTTACTAAATATACCAAAAAAAGACTAAATTACTAAAAAATAAAAATCACTAACTATAAGGACAGTAGAGGCATTCCTAATAGGTATTGGAACTAGCTAGAAAGTGTTTAAACTAAGAACCATAGCATTCAACATGGATAATTTGAAAGACTACCTTTTTCTCTCATGGGCTTTCCCCAATCAATTTAGATATTTAAAGCACCTTTTGGTTATATTTTTTTAGCAATGCCACTATCTAAGATATATCCACTCTACATAAAAACCATTTTTCTCCAAATGACAACCAACAAGAGGAAGTGACTAATTTGTAGATAAAGATATCTAGTAATGAAATTATAGCATATTTAAAAGAAAATTTATTAAACTAGAATTACAAATTAATTCATGGTCCTAAAATTTAGATATATATTTGATATTTCCTAATATGTTAATGATAAATCCTTAATAACTAACTATAGACACGTGAAATTAGCATTATGCACGTAATTTCATATCCATCCACTCATTCATAAATCAAATTCACATTAATCCACTCATTAGGTAAATCAAATTCATTTAATCTCTAAGGATTATCCACTTAAATTGAATAAATTAACTTTATTTAATTTAGGCCTATCATTCCCTCTTTGATTAAATAAATCAAGACTTTATTAAATCGAAATCCAAATGCATATTCCATCCTTTTCTGATTTAAATAAATCAAATATTCAAGTCAAAAGGTCAAACTCATCCTAATAATCATTAAGCTAAGCTAATTTATTGATATATTAAATCCAACATTTTCACTCAACATGGCATCTTTGAGGAATATTCCCTCAAGTGTGAATTCAAAATCAAGTGGACATGTACATCCAACAAAGAAATTAATGTCTCTTACATGTCCCTTGCAAAATTCAAACTCAACATTTACTCTCAAATTCAAATTTGAATTTCCCCCTCTTGGGCACATTTCCCAAATCTTGCACACTCCTCAACCACTCACAAGATGACAAGTGGCCTCATCTCATTGGTCCAATCTTTGTCCCAATTCATCCATTTGGCTATTTCTCTCATCAAAAGAATCTATAAATGAGAAGTTTCATCTTTTATTAAACCCTCCACAACTCTAGAATCATTCATGTAAAGTCACTCTCTTCAGGAGAACTGATTTTTCCCATTGCATCATAGTAACTTCATATCAATTTCATCATTGAGCTTAAGCAAGGATTGGGAAAGGGATTCTTTCCATAGAAGCACCAATCCAATATGAGATGATTTACTTCATGTTTTTCATGTGCTTATTTAGCTTGCTTTTGTCATTTGTTTGCATTTGAAAGCATTGATGTATCGTTTCATATGGATGTTGAAATTTTGCTTTGTTTTAAACTAATTATGCTAATGTGTGTTTTAAGGTTTAACCATTTGCAGATTTCACCATACACATAATGGTGCTAGAAGGAGGGCTCAAACCTATATTTTGATTACCCAAATATCGTTCAACATGAATCCTAATATTCATTAAGGTATGCTAACAATGTTCTCTTCTCTTCCATGTTATTTGCTTTTAATTATTTAGTTTGACAGATAGAATGTTGGTAAACTAATTCTGGCTTGTGACTATTATTTATGATGCATTTTGAATGACTATCTGGGTTTAGATCTACATACATGCGTAGATGATAATCCATTTTGCAGTAGTAATAGACAAATTTGATTCTGACATTTCCATCTACACTAATAAATAAGTTTCCAGGCTTTTTATCATAATTTACTCCAACTCTTTTCCATTAGTTCAAAATATTATCTTGGGTCACTGATCATCATGCGAGTTAAGTTTATCAAATTCCTTTTGTTTGATTGTTAACTACTCCCCAAATATGATTTGATAATTTTAATGGAGTTTATCCTCCCTACACTGTGAAATGAAATGATAGGTGATCTTCACTGATAGAATCTGTTTAAGAGTTGCATGTGAGAAGAAGCAGCCAAGAATTGGTGTTTGATGCTGGCGAAGGTGACCAACATGAGGAGTTACTTCATTTTCTGGCAGAAATGGCCGACAGTCAAATCTACGCCAGCTCTAAAACCGCCTTTGTCAAATTATGATACACGCATTCACAAAGGAGAAGGTAAGATTTAAATGTGAAGCATCAAAGGAAAGAATGCAGCGCACCATGCTGAGGAGAGAAAAGGCACATCATTCTCTCAACTTGAAGAAGTCAAATGTTTCCTGTGGTCATTTTCAATAAAGCAAATAGGTCTACGCATATCTTGCAATTATCTCCTTCCATGAGACCGTAGTTGTTTGAGAAATTCTGTCACACAGTTCATGTGTCTTGTCTATGCTTTCATAGCTTCCATTTGCATGAAAGTTTCTAACGCCTCTTCTAAAGTCCATTTTGTGCATATCTTGCAATCAACGTATTCCATGAGATAACATTTTCTTCAGGCATTTTATCAAGCAGTTCATGTACCTTGTCTACGATTTTGAATTTCTGCACATGTATCTACCAGGGATGAGTTGTTTCAAGAAGCACACAGGAGAAGCACACAATAGGAGGAGCTAGTAGCATTTAATAGGAAACTTTACCCATAGCTTTGAATAATTAATAGGAAACGGTGTGAGTTAGAGATATTATAGCTCCATGCCCATACAGTATGCATGCCTAAACATAGTTCATTGTTACTAATGCACATTTTGTTTCTCAACACATGCAATATGTTCATTTATGAGCATTTAAGTCAGTTCAACACATTGAGTCGATTTGGTCTTTGTTAATTTCCTTGACTGCTGAATTCAGTTTTTACGCCTGCTAATCACATTTGCTTGAAAGTTTTTAAAGCCTTTTCAACGAATCCCATCCGTGCGTACCCAGCAATCTGTGCATTCTTCTTGAGGCTTTCAGTGAAAACAGATCACACATCTTTTCTATGTCTCACTGATGCGTTCTTCTAGCCTATCAATTATGATAGTAGCTAATGCTTCAGTCAGCATTCAACACTAAGTCTGCGCATTTATCTTGCAAGCCTAACCCCCGCATTTTTCTTTTTGTCTTCTCCAATGATCTGCGCATCTATGTTGCAACTTGTTTCAAAATCCTATAGTCTGTGCATTTATCTCCCCATCAAATATTGCTTTTGTAAAGCTGGTAAATGTTTATTGTGAAGATGATAGATGTTCCTAGTAGATGTTTCTTGTAGGAATTAGGGTAAAGGGTTTCTTGTGTATGATGGTAGATATTTGCAAAGTTTGGTCATCATTTTTCCCCATGTTTCAATAGACTGTGCTTTACACTTTCCATATGCATTTGCTTAAAGATCTTAAAGCCTTTTCGATGAATCCATTTTGTACACATTCTACAAACATTGCACAGGGATTAATAATTGCAACATCGCCTCATTAGATGGAAATAAACATAGACTTAAAGAATTCATGGGTGGGTGATATAATTAATAGACTTTGACTTCTTGGTTTTTGAGTAAGGCTGACACTTGTAAAAATTAGAAAAGGTGCTACATTATCTTCACTCATTAAGTTTGATTCGATGTAAGGAAAAGATTCACATATATCTAGGTTGTCTATTAAATTTTATTCATGCTGACTACTACCTTTTAAATACATCATAGCTATCTACATTTTTTATATATTATTCGTAGCTATCTATCATAGGAGGACTTTAAGAGAAGCCTATAGGTGCTTTGTGCTTATAATTATCTGACCATTTTTTTTAATTTTTATTCTTTTCTTTTTGCATTGCTACATTGAAATATCATGCTAACTTTGTACTTTTTATAGGCTAACATTGGAATCAAGCATTGAAGTTGGGGTGAAAGCAAGTAAGAGTGGAGTTGAAGGCAATCGGGCATTGAAACTCAAAACTCACAAAGCATTTTTAAATGCTTAGAGCCTCTATTTTATGCCTTATTTTTCTGTCTTAGACTAACTCATTTCTTTTAGGCTCTAAAACAAACATTTAAAAAGTTTTTCAATTTTCATGGCAAGGGGCTTAAAACAAATCTTAGAACAAATCCACTAAATTTTGTTTTGGGAATAACAAATTGAACAAGGAAATCTTCATCTTTCCTTTGGTTCTTAAACCGAATCGAATCATTGATTTTAAGGATAAAATGAATGTGTATCTTTATTGTTTTGTAATTATTTACACAAAGTAATATCATCGAAAGACGTATGCGCTTCTCTCGCACCTCACGACGATCTTGAGAATCAAAAGGATTTTGGTGACATTAATTTGCGTAAATAATTTCCCATACACACTTCAATTTGGGTTTAGAATTGAACATTTTGTGCGAGTGTGTGTAGAGCATCATCGCGTATATTCTCTTTCTTTGTGTCATCAAAGATTGATTGAGTTACGAATTTTGTCTTTCCTTGCTTTTGTTTATCCCAGAGGGCCTACCTTGGGGAAAAAGTACTCACCCAAGGGAATGACTCAACCGGTAACACTCTAAAGCCAAGATTATTTCCAATCGGGATATAAATGTGGGTATTGGAGTAAACGCCAGTATCACATCATTGGCTCTGATGAGATGGATCCGAAAGGGGACTCTCGTCGTATGGGTCAATCTCCACGAACAGAAAGTCCAAAATAGAACCCTTGTTTTGTAGTGACCAATTGATCCATTGAGCGAGTTTATCAAAATGGTGCATTGGAACTTAGATTCCAAGAAGTTACTTGCCATGTCCAATCTTGGTTAAAGGATAGAGGTTAAGACTTCATTCTTAACATACCTTTATACTCTTTCCTTGGTTGCATGTAAAATCATCTCTTCTACGAAGGGCATGAAGCAAGCCCACTAAGAAAAACTTACCAATTTAGCTAGGACGTCATATTGCTTGTGGTTTGAAAAAATAGTGCTTTGATCAAAAAAATCGAAACCAACATTCAACGAATCATCAAAATTGCAAACCCTTTAGGAAAGGAAAAATATCCTTGAACAAATTCACATGTTATTGCTTGCCCTTGCGATTTGTATCCTTAGAGGCTTCTAAACATTGGAATTCATCTCAATTTTCTTCTACTATAGTCAACTTTAGGAAACCTTTGCCTTGATTTCCTCGATTTCCGCATAATGCACTTTGTGGGATGAAATGGAATTAGGACATTTGACATTCAGTTGAAAACCTAATCAAGACTGTGTTTGTCATAAAAAGAATCTATTAAGCAAATATTGAATCAATTGTGCTTGATATCTTTTGATCTTATGGTTTTCATGCAAACATTGATCTTTTGATTTTGAATTACTCTAAGAGAAAGGCATGTTCTTCACTATCTTGGTCTAGGAAACAAGTTCTTCTTAGGTTCATTTAGGATCAAATCAAACACTTCATCCATCCAAACATTTATCATCTTCATCCCATAAATGACTTTAGATCTTTGGAAACATCATTCTAGACTTGGGTAAATCATCAAATCAAAATCATTTGTTTAATTAGGTGTGTGGGAATGCATCCTTTCTCATACACTTAATTAAATCAGCAATCCTTTGAACAAGTTCATCCTAATATAATATCTTACATGTTAGGGTTTACAAGTTCATTACCCAAATCAAACCAATCAAAATCAAACCCTAAGTCTAGCATTGATCTAAAGTTCTTGAATATTGAACACTCATATCATTTCTCCTTTTCATCCTTCATCTCGTCATTGGTCCTAAGAACCTTAGAGGTCACTCTTACAACAAGGTCAAAACACAAGAGGAACATGGTATACAAACTTGATCCATACATCATGAGTAATCCAAGTCAACTAAGCTATCAAAGCCTTACAATGTCAATTGATTATCAACACTCACATCTATACAAACCATACTTGGGATCATTACCTTCGACAAATGTGAATGGTAAAAATGTGAGTATGCCCATTCAAAAGTTTGGAACACATTTCCCGATGGTAGATCTAAATCCAAACCTACAAGTATGTCAACTGAACAATCAATGCATGATCCTTCAAACAAACAACGTCATCCCATCAAATCCGTACGTTGCAAAGGTGAATGTACCAAGTACAACTTTACCAAACATGAATCTAAATTTTTTTGGGATAAATATGGTTGCAAATCATACGAATATTGTTCAAAATCCAAACAAGATGTTAAAGCCTCCAAGTCAAGGTAACACCATGCAAAATCAAAGTTACCTAAAAAAAGGCAATGTGATTCCCAACATCAACAATGTTCAAATTCAACCTATAATGCCAACTCTGAGTGTCATCCCAAATCAGAACATTGTCCAAAATCAAACACAAGTACACACTCCAAATTTGCTTAAACAAAAGCCAAATAAACTATATCAAGGGAGTCAAGATCGAAATCAAGAACAAATTTGGCGAGATAAAATTGCTACACTTACCAAAATAGTTGAGTCATTATGCCAAGAGACATCTCCACCACCATTACCCATATCAACATCATTTCTTGGTTTAGGGCTTCCCCCTTTACCTAGCACCAATCATTCCATCCAAATCAATCCACCTAACACCAATCAAGCCATCACATAAAATCTTTTGAATATACCATCGACATCGCACCAACAAATGGTATCTAATAAAATGACAACATCAATCCCAAAAAATAAAAATGTGGTCTCCCAAGGACCTATCACCTCGGTCATTTCGACCATTCCTATCAACTTGATCACTCCAACCACCCCTATCACACCCATCACATCTCAACCCTTCACTACCATGATCGCTCTGAGTGTATCTCAACCACTTATCACTACATCCAACACAATTTTGAATCCGCCACCACTACCACCAAAACCAAATGCAACAAGACAATATAACATTGCGCTAAAAGCTCACCAAGCCTACCAAAAGGCCATTGAACAATATATAGCCACGCAACAAGCAACACAAGCTCAACAAGTGCAACAAGCCTCTCAAGCTGCCCAAGCCTCTCAAGCTACCCAACAAACACAAGCACAAACACAAAAAAATGATAACTATTGGGGATAACGATGAACATTCAACCACCGGTGATAGGATTGACAATCTCCCCACCACAATTACTAAAAGCAATGATCAAGATCTATCCATCAAAGAGTACATTGAAGATGTTTCTATCTCATTTGAAGATCAAATCAACATATGTCAAGAGTCACTCTTCAATCATGATCAAAATCCACCAACCAACAATGACCCAATTCAAGAAATGCCAAGATCATTTTACCCTATGGTTGAAGACATTGGAAATTCCTCACCACAATTGTTGAAAACAATGATCAAGATCTCTCCATCGAGGAGCATATTGAAGATGTTTCTACCCCATCCAATGATCAACTCACCATACATCAAGAGCCACTTTTTAGTGATCTATTTCAAGGAGTGTTAGAATTATTTGATCCCATTGACATAATTTACAATCCATCGACCAATGATCTTATTGAAAATGTCTCTACATCATCTTATGAGTTAGAGGACATATCTCAAGAATTTATTCCAAAGCAAGATCAAAATCTTCCACTAAGGTCTAGCAATGGTCCTTTCCAAGACATGTTGACCCCCTTTGACCTCATGGTTACAAATACTTAAGGAGTCTTCAACTCAACACTTGATCAAAGCCCATTCAAAGATCAAGAGGATATTGAGCCATTTCCCATCTAGGAACCATTGGTAAGTAATCCATCCTTTGAAACTAACCCATGTTAAGAACTGGATCCAAAGCATGTCGAAAGCAACTCTGAAATCATTCAAGATCAAGAATTTGTATCTTCAAGATACTACAATAATCTAATGGACACTCTCCTATCTATACAAGATGATCATATCCATGTAGAAAATACTCCTCCATCTACCCATGAGATGCTTTCTGCAGATGGACACGTAGATGATCTTCATTCAAAATAAGATTCCTTTACTCCTGATATTATTACACAAAAAGAGCAGATTATTAATTCCTGTAGTCAAACTGAGTTGTCAACATCAAGATTAGATATATCCAAAATCTAGAGTGAAGAAATCATGGATGAAGATATCCAACATTATCCACTTAAGGAAACATGTCAAATAGAACAGGATATTTCAGAGTTAGCAGAGCATCCAATCAAAATAACATCATCTGCAGTGGTCATTTATCATAGAATGCACTCTAAACAAGACATCTCAGAATAGGAAAAATCAAAGCATGAAGGTACTACTTCCACAATACTGGGGGCAACTATGTCTCAAGCAAACGTCAACATAGGGAACGCGAAGAATCCTTATGATGAAACCAGTGTCAATACTACAACCAGCCACGTGATGAATCTTCATCCACCCATCACCCCATCCATGAATTGGGACCAACGTCAAAAGAAAGAATTGAATCAAAGTACGAAGAATGTTATCAAAGCAAAAGAAGCTGAGAAGCATAATGGACAAATCAAATACAAATGGATACCAAAGAATACAAAGAAAGATCATCCCTATCAAACTCCATCAGTCAAAGAATCTATGGGGAAAAATAAAAAAGGGAAAAGTATCCATCAAAGATGTCCACAAAAGAAAAAGTAGTCTTTTCAAGTGACGTACAAAGTGTATCAAACAGTTGGTCCTAATTCCATGCACACTTTCGTATCCACCTATCATTGCTCATCTTCCCAAGTTTAGAGAGTCAAAGATTCCAAACTATCAACCAATCCATCTTTTATCCCTAAACACACTCCATCCACCCCAGCATGCATGATATCTAGTTCTTACATTGACCATATATTGGCAACAACCCTTCATCATAAGGATTCTGAAGGCACTCTATTGCAATGTGCGCACAAAGACAAAGTTAACTCCGGTGTCGACAAAGCAGATCAAGAATCCCAAAAGCTGCATTCAAGTGCACATATCTTAGCAAAGCAAATTATTTAGGCAGGGTATCGATGGCACATTATGAAAGAAGCATCTACATTGACACCACCAGATGGTTCAACATGAGCTTAAAATCTTTCAGAAAAATAAAAAACATTAGAAAAAGGATTGAAAACAGTAAAGAAAAATAAATCATCCTCTAGTGAAAACTGTATGGGTGGCGCTTTGGGAAAGACCATTATGAAAACCTGGAAAACAAGTGTCATGTGTAGAATCGAGCATCTACATACGCCACTTCAAGCGAAAGCATCTCATCCAATCCTTAATAAATCTAGTATTCCATCCATCTTATCCATAATAAATCCATTCATCCATAAACCATTGATCCAATCCATTTTCATCCATCTACATCCATCATTCAAGTTATCTTGATCTTGATGAAAGTTTGGGGCACACTTTATGCTTGCTTACGATAAACATCTTGACATGGGTCATTTTCATTGATCCTATCTTACCCAGCATAATCTAAGCCATGAAGCATTATCCAATGAGCATTCCTCCATTCAAGCACCTTATCTTATCACAAGATAATCCTTGAAATCCTTTGCATGCTTACCATATCCATCCATCCATACACCTATCCGAGCATCCACACATCACATTCCCTACATTGCTAGATACTGGGGGCAGATATTTACATCTTGCTTCGGGAATAAATCTTGATCTATATCCTCTAACTTATGTGGTGATACAAACATTTGAAAATGTGAAATCAAATTGGTCAAAGCACTTGTGAGGAAAAATCCAAATCCCTAGCCCATGGCATATTTTGATGAGAAGACATTCCTTATCAATCCTCATCATTCATCGAGCATCAATCCAAACAATCAATATCAGTCACATCTAACACACCCTTCAAACATCATATCAAATCATCGAAACATCTTTTGTTCCAAATCAAGCTTCATCAATCTTGATCACATCCAATCAAATCCAATCAAAATCATCATCTCAAGATATCCTTGTGTCGCTTAACACTATCCTTGCATTGTTGTGTATCCTCAACAATGTTATCATCGTCCATTTGATTGACATCTCAATTCTTGTGTTGCTTAACACTATCCTTGCATTGTTGTGCATCCTCAACAATGTTATCATCATCAATCCTAATCAATCCTGATCAATCCAATCCTTGCATTGTTGTGTATCCTCAACAATGTTATTATCATCATCAATCCATCAATTCGATCAATCCACCTTAGCTTGGTCTTCAACAAAACCCCAAACAGAACACTGATATCATCACACATGTCCATATCCAAATTGTCAAAATCATACAAAAAATCCAAAAACATCCAAACCATCAAAAAAATCCAAAAACATATAAAACATTGAAAAATCCAAAAATATCCAAAACATCGAAAAATCCAAAAACTTTCAAAAAAATCAAAAACATGGAATCCGAACTACATCGTCTCTGAGCTTAAACATAGGCAAGGATAATCTTTGATCATCCCCTAGACATCAAATTCCAAAAACATCCAAAAAAACAAAAATCCAAAAAGCATTCGTAAAATCTCAGAAAACCTCAAAACATTTGAAAAATAAAAAATTAAAACATTTGAAAAATCCAAAAACCCAAAAACGGCCTCCAAACATTCCAAAAATGTCAAAAACATCCAAATATTTGAAAAAATGCATCCGTCTCATCTCACATTCACTCGAAATAATCAAACATCCATAATAAATTGATCGTCACCTTCATCCTTTGGCAAAACAAATAGAAACAATCATAGCAATTAGCAAAAGCAAGCTTCAATCGTAAAATCAAAAGCAAACAACAAACTTTTAAAACAAAATCAAATTCTTGATGTTTTTCAGACATGTCAATCAACTTTATATCAATAGCATATCAATCAACTTATCAAACCATCATCATCCTTTACAATGCATGTCCTAGGATATATCGTTTTGACAATCGGCATCATTTTAGATATCACATTAGATTCTTATCCTATAAAATCAATGTCTCTTAGATGTCCCTTGCAAAATTCAAACTCAACATTTACTCTCAAGTTCAAATTTGAATTTCCCCCTCTTGGGCACATTTCCAAAATCTTGCACACTCCTCAATCACTCACAAGATGACAAGTGGCCTCATCTCATTGGTCCAATATTTGTCCCAAATTCATCCATTTGGCTATTTCTCTCATCAAAAGAATCTATAAATGAGAAGCTTCATCTTTTATCAAACCCTCCACAACTCCAGAATCATTCATGTAAAGTCACTCTCTTCAGGAGAACTGATTTTGCCCATTGCATCATAGTAACTTCATATCAATTTCATCATTGAGCTTAAGCAAGGATTGGGAAAGGGCTTCTTTCCATAGAAGCACCAATCCAATATGAGATAATTTACTTCATGTTTTTCATGCGCTTATTTAGCTTGCTTTTGTCATTTGTTTGCATTTGAAAGCATTGATGTATCATTTCATATGGATGTTGAAATTTTGCTTTGTTTTAAACTAATTATGCTAATGTGTGTATTAAGGTTTAACCATTTGCATATTTCACCATCAACACTAACACTAAATGATTTAGGGAAAACTTTATTGAAGTCAAGGTTGGTGATATCCCAAATAAGTTCATAGGGTTCACAAGGGATGTCATCCCTTCATATGGATTTATCATTAGGCATGTATGGCATTACTAATAGGAGGTTATCTTTAAATAGGATTTTATCACAAGCCACAACTTAAGTTGAGGAAAAAAAAGTATCCACATCTAAATAAATATTGAGTTTTCTCTTCATAATCATTACAATTATTTTAATCTTTTAAAACCTTAATGTAATGCTAGATGAAACAATTCATACAATTGGGAAGCTAGGTAATAAATTTTCCAATATATTTGATGGTATTAATACTTTAAATGGAGTTTCTCGAACATAAAGTCCTAGTGATGTATAGTATTGACTAGCATGAAGTTTATTATTCAATTGATCGCCCCAAACAATGTAGGTATCAACCAATTAGACTTATTGGCACACAATCACCCTGTAAAATTGAAAGTTTTTATTAAAGTGTACAACTTCTAGTTGAGTAAAAAGCCAATTCATCTCGAAGGACATGCCTACATAAGAGTTGCATTAAATCCTTGATGGAGAAGTGACCAAACATACTTAAAAGACATATGTAGTGTGATTATTTTTATTATTCCACAAAGTAGATAGCATTTCATCATTGTTAAAATATGGCACAAGATTCCAAACAAATAAGAGGTGAGCCATTATGGATGTCTAATGAGTGAGTAATGTGTTTAGAAAGAAATTTGATTTATCAAATTTAGTTTTTAGAAGTTTCTTAATGAAAATTTGAACCACTATTCAAAGACTAATTTAGCCATATTGAAATAATAACTAAAGAACTAGTAGGATTTAAACAACTCATTTGCAAGGCATGGTGAAAGGAAAGGCATTTTAATTGAATCACACAATTGATAACAATGTTGGGACATTTAATAAATTGATTTTGAAAAGTACCAATAACGCCCTAGTATATGAGTCATGGCCATGTGTAACTTTTCCACACATATCTATTGTTGGTTAGGATTGATGTTAAATAAAATAATACCTATCCACATGACATGAGACATAGTTGATAGAGGAAAATTGATAAGTTTGATCTCCTAAAGACGAAGACTACCTAGAAGACTAAATATCTATAAAATATCATGTATAGTGAATTTGTACCATGTAGGTATATTTTATCTCTAGAACATTCCAAGGGATGTACTTAGTGAAGATAAAGTGTAGTGAAATTTCCTAGGAGCCAAACCACTGCAAGGAAATGCAACTATTTCATATAAACCAATTATAAATTTGAGAGGTTTGTATTTCATGAAGAAAAAGTGTAGTGACATTTCCTAGGAACCCAACCACTACAATACAAATAAAATATTTCACATAAACCAATTATAAGTTTTAGGAGAGAAATCTCAAAGTACATGCGCCATTTTTATGAATAAATTACCTTATTCAACCTTGTCAAGAGGTCTATATGAGTGTCTAATTTCCTTTAGTGTAGAATTAATTTGAATTGTCAAATTTGCATGGAATAAAGAAATCACAAGGATTGGTGTTCTAAAATAATAAGGACTACCAACTTCTTTAGAAGGCTCATTAGGAGAGTAAGAGGGAGTTGTGTTGGAATGTAAACCCAACTACTGCCGTCACCTCTAGCCATTGCCCGTGATATCACAATAAATAATGGTACCATTGCGATACTGCGGGAGACCCCCACAACATTTTGTTTCATCATCATCGCCAGTCGTTAACCACGCCGTCAACAAACCATTTCCCGCAATATCGCAATATGGGTAGTTACCCATTGCGATACCACGGGGAACCATCTTCCTAGACGCCTCTGCTAGTGGATATTTCATAGTACGTAAATTTTGATATTTAAGTTTTTATATTAATGTAAAGGACACTTTATTAAATACGTTTTGTTCAGGAAAAGTTAGTTAGGTAATTTGTAATAAATGTTATTTTGTTCCCTCCCTTCTTTGAATGTTTTTCACGTGATTTTTAACTTTTACCTGTTTTGGTATTTTTATTTTTTTAATTACTGAAAGTGAATGCGAAGGAGATATACAAAAATTAATGAGCAGTAGCTCTGTGTTGAAGATATTTTTTAAGTTGTAATTTTTACTGTGAAAATTCCTCTGCCTCTAGCCTTCACGTGGTATCAGACCTAGTTCGATTATCAGAGCTAATTTTATCAAAGTAGATTATCTGGGTAAATTTCAAAAATGGCAGCAAGCACAAGCTTGACAAACCCACAAATTCCATAGTTTAATGGGAAGAATTATGAGTACTAGTCAATTACCATGAAAGCACTATTTAGCTCACAAGATATATGGGATTTAGTTGAGAATGGATTTCCAGAGCCAGCAGATGCAGTAGTATACAATGCTTTAACACAAGTAGAGAAAGACTTATTAAAAGACACAAGGAAGAAAGACTCAAAGGCTTTATTTTATCTATTTCAAGCTGTACATGAGAGCATTTTTCCAAGGATTTCAGCAGAAAAAAAGTCCAAAGAAGCATGGGACATACTTCAAATAGCCTATCAAGGCATGGCAAAAGTTAAAACAACAAAGCTACAAATGCTAAGAAGAGATTTTGAAACAATATGTATGAAGGACAATGAATCTGTAGACTCATTCTACACCCAAATAATTGGGGTGGTTAATCAAATTAGGTCTCGTGGAGAGAATCTGGAAGATACCAGAATTGTTGAAAAGATTTTTAGGAGTTTTCCCACAAAATTTCTACCAGTTGTAGTTGCTATAGAGGAGACAAAGAATCTCTCACAGTTCTCTGTTGATGAGTTGTATGCATCTCTAATTTCTCATGAACACAGGCTGAAGAGGTTAGCAAATACATCACTAGAGCATGCTTTCAAAACTTAGGCTTCAGTCAGTCAAGGAAGAGGCAGAGGTAGATCAAGAGGAAGAGGAAGAAACCCTTACAGAGGTGAAAGATACAGTCTATCAAGTTCAAGTGGAAGAGGTAGCAATCAAGGCTCAAGCCAAAACCCAACACATAATCAGTCACAAAATCAAAGTTATGAAAAATCTCAAGTCCAATGTCACTACTGTAAAAAAATATGGGCATTATATGAATGAGTGTAGAAAGAAGCAGTATGACAATAATAGACAAAATGCAAATTTTTCAAGAGAAGGTCAAAATCAGAATTCAGACAAGAGCACAATGTTTTTAGCTTGTAATGTTGCTCAAGCAAATGAAAAAGATGTATGGTTTTTAGATTCAGACTGTAGCAATCATATGACAGGGAATCTAGAAATTTTTTCAAGTTTAGATGAGAATGTAAAGTCTTATTTTACATTGGGTAATGACAACAAAGTGTCAGTCAAGGGAAAAGGAGATGTCAATATTTTAACTAAACAGGGGGAGAAAAAGTACATTTCATATGTGTATTTTGTGCCTGGTCTAAAACATAACTTAATGAGTGTAGGGCAACTAGTTCAAAAAGGGTATAGAGTAACCTTCAAGAATGGTCTGTGCACAATTTTAGACAAATACCCAAGCAACCAACTTATTGCAAAAGTCAGAATGACAAACAACAAAATGTTTCCCTCAAAGATAAGGCCAGATTTGAATATAAATTATGCTCAAGCACAACACTTAATGAATTCACAAGTGGGTAGAGAAGAAACTACAACAGTAGTGCATAAAATCTTTCAAGCTAAGATAAAAGATGAAAACTGGTTATGGCACCTGAGATTTGGGCATCTCAACTTTGGAGGTTTAAATTTACTTCATAGGAAAGGCATGGTCAAGGGACTACCTTTAATAGAAAAACCAGAAAGGGTATTTGAAGGGTGCAGTTTAGGAAAACAACATAGAGAATCATTTCTAGTAGGAAAATCAACTAGAGCAAAAGCCCCTTTGGAAATTATACATTTAGATTTGTGTGGACCTATGCAAACACCTTCAATAGGTGGTAGTTTCTATTTTCTGACATTCATTGATGATTATTCAAGAAAAACATGGGTTTATTTTCTAAAACAGAAAAATGAAGTGTTTGATCTGTTTCGTTAGTTCAAGAATTTGGTTGAAAAACAAAGTGGTTATTATATCAAAGTGTTGAGAACAGATAGAGGTGGTGAATATATTTCAAGAGAATTTTTTAATTTTTGCAAAGATCATGGAATTCACAAGTAGTTCACAACTAGATACACACCTCAGCAAAATGGAGTAGCTGAAAGGAAAACCAGAACAATCATGGAAATGGCTAGAAGCATGTTGAAAGCCAAACATTTTTCAAATGAATATTGGGTAGAAGCAATATCTTGTGCAGCCTATATAATGAATAGGTGTCCAACAAAAAGTGTCATGAATATGGTACCTGAAGAAGCATGGACAGGAAGAAAACACAATGTTACTCACATGAGAGTATTTGGATGTGTAGCATATGCACATGTGCCTAATGAATTGAGAAGGAAGCTAGATAACAAAGGAGAAAAATGCATATTTGTTGGATACAGTGAAGAATCCAAAGCTTATAAGCTCTATAATCCAACAACAAAGAATGTTATAATCACCAGAGATGTACAATTTGTAGAAGATGAAGCATGGGATGGAAGCATAGAGAAGATAGTCAATATTTCAGCTAGTATACCTCAAGAGGAGAATGAAGTTTCAACATCAACAAATATTCTAGCTATTGTGACTCCTACCACTCCCATTCAAGCTCAGCAAAGTAGTCCACAAGTGACACCAGCATCGATTGTAAGAACAACCTCATGCATTCAAGGAAGTAGTCCAACAAGAGGACAAAAAACACCATCTACAGTAGGACCGTCAGGTCCACATTCCACAAGTTCAAGTGATATGTCAAATCCTACATTGGCAAGTTTGAGAAGAAAGAAAATCAGAAGCATAAGAGATATATATGAGCAAAATGAAAGTGAGAATAATTCAGATCAGATTTCTCTTTCTGCATTTTATTCTCAAATAGAAGATCCAGTTCATTTTGAAGATGCAGTCAAAGATGATAAATGGGTAAGTGCTATGGATGAAGAAAAAGAATCAGACATGGGATCTAGTCAGTCTTCCAAAAGACAAAGATGTTATTGGAGTGAAATGGGTTTATAAAACCAAATTGAATGAAAAAGATGAAGTTCTTAAGCTTAAAGCAAGATTGGTTGTAAAGGGCTATTCACAACAGCCTGGAATCAATTACAATGAGACATTTGCACCGTAGCATGATTGGATACTATATGGATGATTTTAGCATTAGCACTGTAATAAGTGGTCTGTATCTCAAACAGATTTAAAGTCATCATTTTTAAATGGTTATTTAGAAGAATAAGTTTATGTGGATTAGCCACCTAGGTATGAAATTCTGGGTCAAGAAGACAAAGTTTACGAATTGAAAAAAGCACTGTATGGATTGAAGCAAGCCCCAAGAGCTTGGTACAGCATAATAGACAGTTATCTTTTGCTGAATGGATTTAATAGATGTAGCAGTGAGCCCACACTATATACAAAAATGAATGAAGAAGGTGAAATACTGATAGTATGTTTATATGTTGATGATTTAATTTTCACTGGCAATTTGTCAATTGATCCTGTCAAGGCGTAATGAAGAAAGAATTGAAATGATAGACTTAGGCTGATGAAGTATTTTTTGGGCATTATGAATCAAAATGAAAATGGTATTTTTATTTCACAGTCAAAATATGCAAATGACATTTTGAAAATGTTTAATATGATGAAGTGCAAATCAGCACCAACACCTACAGTGACAGGTCTGAAACTAAGCAAGGATGATAGAGGGTCTAATGTTGATCCAACTTTTTTTAAGAGGCTTGTTGGAAGTCTCATGTATCTCACAGTCACAAGGCCAGACATTATGTATGGAGTAAGTTTGATTTTCAGGTTTATGGAAACACCAAAAGACACCCATTGGAAAGCTGGGAAGAGAATCTTAAGGTATGTAAGTGGAACTAGGAATTTTGGCATTAAGTATTCAAGTTCAGATGAGTTCAAA
Source organism: Sequoia sempervirens (assembly GCA_007258455.2). Classification (NCBI taxonomy): domain Eukaryota; kingdom Viridiplantae; phylum Streptophyta; class Pinopsida; order Cupressales; family Cupressaceae; genus Sequoia; species Sequoia sempervirens. The sequence continues at coordinate 33,917 of VDFB02288663.1, forward strand.
CTCATAGCATACACAGACAGTGACTGTGCTGGCAACATTGATGACAGAAAAAGCACGTCTGGTTATGTATTTAATTTTGGGACTAGAGTTGTCTCATGGTCTTCAAAGAAGCAACCAATAGTATGTTTTTCATCAGCTGAAGCAGAATATGTGGTAGCCACAAGTGCAACATGCTAGGAAGTCTAGATGAGAAGAATTTTGAAAGAATTGCAAAATAAACAAATGGAGGGAACAAAAATTTACTGTGATAACAATTCAGCCATAGCTCTCTCAAAAAATATAGTCTTCCATAAGAGAAGCAAGCATATTGATACCAGGTATCATTTTATCAGGGAATTAATTAAGAATGGTGACATATTTTTAGAGTTCTGCAGATTAGAAGAGCAAAGTGCAGATATTTTCACAAAGGCACTGGGAAGAGATAATTTCATTTTTCAAAGAAACAGATTGGGCATGATGGACTGTGCAGTAATCTTTAAGGGGGAGTGTTGGAATGTAAACCCAACTGCTACCGTCACCTCCAGCCGCTGCCCGCGATATCACAATAAATAATGGTACCATTGCGATACCGTGGGAGACCCCCACAACATTTTGTTTCATCATCACCGCCAACCATTAACCACGCCGTCAACAAACCATTGCCCATGATATCGTAATATGGGTAGTTACCCATTGCAATACCACGGGGAACCATCTTCCTAGCCGCCTCCACCAGTGGATATTTCGTAGTACGAAAAATTTGATATTTAAGTTTTTATATTAATGTAAAGGAACCTTTATTAAATACGTTTTGTTCGGGAAAAGTTAGTTAGGTAATTTGTAATAAATGTTATTTCATTCCCTCCCTTCCGTGAATGTTTTTCACGTGTTTTTCAGGTAATTTGTAAGGAGATATACAAAAATTAATGAGCAACAGCTCTGTGTTGAAGATATTTTTTAAGTTTTAATTTTTACTGTGAAAATTCCTCTGCCTCTCGCCTTCAAGTTGATAGCATAAACAATATTTACTTGTGCTTTTTCTAGTGTTATGATGAAAATGAGCTACCATAGTTGAGACTTTAGAAGACAAGTCATTATAATTGTCCACATTGTTGAACTTAGATCTTTTATTGTGCCCATTATAGCCACCTTTTGGATGACAACATTAATCAAAATATTTCTACATACCTAAATGGTTCATACACTAGCATGAAGGCTAGTTTAGGTTTGTAAGTGATGATAAAACAATCTTTGATTTTATATTTAGACGATTGATACTTAAAACATGTATTTGCAATTTACTAATATATAGAAGCTAGGAAGATGGTGCATGTTATGGATGTGCATAGCATAGTTTCATTTAAATATTGAGATAGGTCTATTTCCACATAGATCCTATGTGAATGAGCTAAATAAAACTTGTCATTTCAAAACATTAAATCCTCTTAAAAAAGAAAATAACATAGATTAATAGAAAATAACAAATCAAAGGTAAACCAGAAATTTGGCCACACATTTTCCATTGACTATGCTTAAACATAATCCAGTTTAGCAGTCAAAAATGTTTATGAGAACCATGACAGTGCTTCTTCTTCTAGCCGTTATGTTTTCCCTGCAAGTTTCTGTTCGATACAACCTTAAGACTAATGTAAATACAAATGCAGATATTAGCTACAAAAAAGCAACTAGTTATATGTTCCAAGTTGTGGAGAGGTTACCATCATGTACCAACTGCGCAAGCTATATTCCAAATTCTAACTGCTGCAAACAATAAAACAGGGCAGCATATGGGAAACTCAACGTTCAGGCTCATATGTACTGTAACACTGATATGTGTGTCGAAAAAAAATCATTTTCTTCTTCTAAAAAATCTGAGAGATGCTTTTAATTTAACTTTTATCTTGTATACTCTGCACTGGTAAAAGAGCAATATAAATTATTCTCTTCCAGTCTTCACTGCTACGGCTACTTTTTACAGCTCCAATTTTCAAGATTGAAACTTATGTAATAAGGTTCAGGCTAAGTTTGTGTTCATGTTTTAGAATAATAAAATTAGAATGAAAATTAGCAGCGGGATTATTTAGAAATCAAAGGATACATGGAGCCATCGAACACTCCTGAGCAGCTAGATCAAACCGTCGATTGACAGAAATGCCGGATGGGGGACTGTATAATAAAAAAACTTAGAATTTCTGGTTATAGTGGAATTCTACAAATTTTAAATATACATCTTTATCTAGGTGTCAGTTGACGTGTGCCATCCCAGGTCAATTTGAAAAAAGGAAAAAAGAAAGGCAATCCATTTCTTGCATAATCTCACAATAGTTTTTTTCTTATAGATGACTAAAAATTGTAGTGACTGAATTAGACATTTGACTTTTCTCTTATTTTTTCTAAATATTAAACCTAATTTATAATCTATGGGACCTTGATATGACAGTTTAAGGTGATAAGTCGATTAATCTTTATTTGTATAATACTAGCCTCTAACAAAAAGAGCGCTTGGAATAAATTATGAACATCCAACAAAGCAAAACAAAAAAAAATTAAACTAGATGAAGTTACATGTTCCATGCTATATTTGTATATAAATTTTGTGAGCATATACTTTTAGAATCAAGCTCAGGAAAATAATCCATGCTACTAAAATAATATTATCTATTAAAATTTATACATATAAAATGGTTTGTATAATGTTGATTATTCTTATAAAATTTGATAAAATTACTTTCAATTTTTGAATAATATATATTTTCAACTAATAGATTATTCAAATTGACATGAATCTAATATACCAACAGATATTAAATAAAAAAAATTGGATCCCAAAATATACATTAGAAATTATTCTTTGATTTAAAGTGAAATTTTAAAGATCCAACAACTACAAGTACTATACACCCAATGATTTATTCCACCACCTTTTATCATCTAAAGATGCATTACCTCTTAATCATGTTAGTAGAGATGACTACACAAAAATTCACCACTCAATATGTCTTACTAAATAACCAATATAGTATGAGTACAATGCATCATTTCTCAATTATAATGGCCATTTTCCTATTAATTCCATGTACTTATAGCATTAGTTATATTATCAATTAATGTTCAACTATACACACACATTAATCAAACATATTTTTACTCAAAAATTTATTTATATTCATTAATTAGTCATGAAGATGTTCCTTCTACCTACAAGTCATAAGGTGGAAGAAAAAACTCCACCAATCAACTAATCCCCATAAAATTTTAAAATGAGAAATGAAATATGGAACACAACCCTAAACACTAATATGTAAAAAAAGATAAAAACATAAAAATAAAACAAGAAAATAAAACATGGTATGCTTACAAAAAGTTATACTCAAGTATTTTATCTAATCTCTAAGTGAGTAGCCAACAATAGATAAAAATGGTCTTCCATCCTTTCATCCCTTGAATCTTATATGGTAGATTTAGTATTATTATTTATTAATTTTAAGAAGAAAAGCAGTGAATGGAATTAAAAAATAAGTTGTATATTTTGACTAAAAATGCATTTATTGTCATTTGGATATTATATCTACAAGTAATAATCAACCTAAAAAATTTATTTACTTCTCTTTGAAAAAGGGGTTGAAAGCATGCACTTAGTGATGCTTAAATTATACTATTTTGGACCCACCATAATTATTTTTCCAATTGATCTACCATGTAATGATAATTTTAAATCCAAACACCTATGTTTCAATATACTTTTGTATGATAAAAAATAAATAAATCAAACTTTTTAACCTTCACCAAAATTTTGTAGCAATACCTTTCTTCTTGGGTTGACTTATTAAACATGATAGGATCAATAAATATACCTATATTTTTTCCATAGACCTTGATTCAATTAAACATTTAAATAGCATCTAAAAATATTATAATCATTAATGTGTGTGAGTGTATGTGTGTGTGTGAACGCGCCATGTGTGTGTATCACCTCAAAACATTAAGAATATTTTTCAATACAAAGATAATAACTAGATATTCTTAACCAACACATAGTTTCTACTAGAGTAATGGTGAGTTGATAGGTATCAAATTTTGTCAATCAAAGTCAAAAAATATTTCACAAATGAGAGATATAATAAAAATTGCTATATTGTATCAATAAAATAAAATTATAAAATGATACATTGAAAAGAATCATCTTTGAAAAATGGATGTGTATGAAACCCCTAAAGCATAAAATGTTATGCCATGTTTCTAAATCATATGAATAGAGGAATATAAGATGACTAGATTTTAATCAAACCATATCTTAGGAACAGTAGCCTCGTAAAGATTTCTCACTAACAACATAGCTTGCTAGTTCAGTACAATGTAATACCTAAAGAATTTAATCATAAAATAACAATAAATTATATAGAAAAATAATTATATGAAAGAAGTTTATAGTCTCAAAGATAATTTCATAAACTTTACATTGAACTACATATGCATTTGAATCAATACAAGCATAACCCTCAACAACTTTCTCCAATATTAGCTCTCAAAAGATATTAAAAAATTTAAAAAATTAAGATATACAAAGAAGAATGGGAAATATTATTAATAAAATTTTGATAATTTACCACTAATGACTCCTAATAATTGAGCAATAGACTCAAATGTTAATAAAAATGAAAATGTTAGTTGTACATGAAAGGATAAATAACACCATATCAATTATTATTAATAAAATTTAGATAATTTACCACTAATGACTCCTAATAATTGAGCAATAGACTCAAATGTTAATAAAAATGAAAATGTTAGTTGTACATGAAAGGATAAATAACACCATATCAATCTCAATGTGGAACATAATGAAAAATTGGAAAGTAAATATATGTGTACCTAAATTGGTCGTTATATTTCTAGTAGTTGATAATTAATCATGAATAAAAAAGAAAGGTCTCACTTAAACCATTGTCTACAATAATACTACATCGTTATAGAAATATGAAATGCGGAGGGGACCACGATAGAGAGCCTTGTTGGCATTTAAGTATTTAAAGAACTAAATTTATTTAAATATTTGAAGCTTCAATGAAGACATATAAAGACTAAATTTTTCCTAAAAACAAAGAAACAAGACATAATAGAACAATCCTTGTTAAAGAGATTCAATGGGGCACATCCAATACACTCCAAAAAAATTATTGGAAGATCACCAAAACACTCTTAAGGGAGCCAAAAATAGCACAATATAAGATTTAACATTTTTACATGATTGCAAAAAATTTGCATAGTCTACCTCATGATTGTTGTGGTCATGTATGAAACCTAGAAAATTGTCATTCTATGATTAGGGAGATAGAACAACCAATTTCCTACAAGTTCCACTCAAGGAAACCTTAGAGATCTCAATCTAGGAATGGAATGAGGGAGAGAGATCTACAATACGATGTCCTAGGGGTGTGATTAAAGACTAAAATGGGGTTCACCACCAAGCTA
>VDFB02288664.1:0-34872 GCA_007258455.2 Sequoia sempervirens
GAAAAGATAATGAAAAATCTTTTGTGTCAACATGTAGGAGACATGAATGTGTCGATGCCTTGCGGAATCCCCAAAAGGAAAACACAAAAATGAAAAATGAAAATAAAGAGAAAAGATCAATCAAAAGGAAAAATTATATGACATATAGAAGAATGAAGGTACAAATAGAGGAATGCATATATATAGAGAGAAACATCAAACAAAACATCACAGGGGATCACGTTACACACATGTAATCAAAAGAAAAATAAAGAAAAAAGGAAAGAAAAAGAAAAGATAAAAATACTAGTAAAGCACATGCGAGTCAACCATTCAACAGGTCATCCACATCCTAGTCTTGTTCAGTATATGAAAAATGTAGATCACTAGCGAGAGGGACAACATCAAGTGTTGTACTAGGAGAATCACTTGGTTTAGGAGGATCTCCATGGTTGTTGTCATTTAAACTCATAGAAGAGGCAAATAACAAATTCAACTCATTATGAAATTCCTCATCGATTTTAGTTGTTTCCTCATCGTCATCCAAGTTAACCACAACAGGAGGAAGAATGATAATATGAATAGAAGATGTTGGTCCTTTTTGTGGTGGAGACATAGCTTCTATTTGTTCTAGTAAAATATGAGGGTCATTGGTTATTGCTTCTATCAAGTTCAGATTTTGATTTTCAATGTTGTTCTCTTCATTCATCTTTTGAGCAATATCACGACACCTACACCTACACTCTCTAGCACTTGATTTATTTTAGTACAATTTTCAAGTTGTGTTTGTGTAGGAGTGGGTTTGTCAACCATAGGTTCCTTTTCTTCTTGTGAGGGAAGAATAGAAGAAACCATAGAAGGTTGTTCAACCACTTTCTCTTTGGCTTTATAAATTTCCTTAGGAGGCAGATTAGGACTTGTTTGGTTTTCTTTAGGTCTCTTGTAGGAAATAGGAAGTGGATTTTTCATGGGTGGGTCTTGGTTTGTTGGAAGGGTTTTAGATGGTTTCTAGACTCAACATTGTTTTCTTTAGGTGGTGGAGGTTCAATCATGGGTGGAGGCAAGTTTTCAAGAGAAAGTTTGGCTATACATTTTGAATATAATTTTTGATAGGATAGGAAAAGGAGGTCTTCATGGGGTCTTATAGGTTCCATAGGTTCAGGCTGAAAATAATCTAAGGAGAAATTTCCACGGGAAGACAGGGGTCTAAAGCCACAATGGTTCATTGTGAATATTTCATTGCTGAATGGAAAATTTAAGCACTTATGGACAATAGATGGGACCACATTCATGGAGCGAAGCCATTTGTAGCCTAACTTCACATGAAATTGGTAAAAAATAGATATGATAGAGAATGATACATTTGATTTCTTTGGTCCTACTTGTAAACGAAGTGTGATCGAGCATATCATAGTATGAGCAAAACCATCATGTGTTTTAATCCATGCTTTCGGTTTATCATATCTATCTTGAGTAAGTTCATGCACATATAAAAGTTCTTCTATGATCACATTCTCTCCAGAAACGAGATTGATTAAAATCCCAGGAGTGAGCTTGTCATTGATTATGTCGTCTATGTAAAGAGGACCATCAGGTGCAAGTTTGATTGTTTCTTCTGAAGCGAAAGTAATGTCAATGGTTTGTTGTTTATGAGGCTTGATGTCAACCACTCCTATCATTGTATCAATAGGAATTTTTTCATCACTATCCATAGGACTCTATTCATCATCATCCATAGGAATTTGTTCATGATTGCTCATATTATCATCATCCGTGTCAAAATTCATCACATCGGGCTTCATTTCACTAGCCTTAACAAATGAAATATTATGGTTGAGCATGGGATTGGTAAATATTTGCAAGTTTTGGTTGGAAGGAGCCACAAAATTATTACCTTTGTTTTGTATCATGTCCTTTTTTTTGGTAATAAGCACAATAGGCATTGTCTCTAAAGCTCAGAGGTAATGCCTTACTAGGGTCAAGGGGTTGAACGTGAGGTAAGGTAAGCATGTTTTTGTTTAATAGTTGGGTCATAATGTTGTGAAGTGTGTCGGGTAAGGGAGCGAATTGTCTTTGTGGATCCCCAAAGATATAAGGATTACTCTTCTTTATAGAAACTACGTGGGTATCAACTGGTTGGGTAGGTTGAGAGGTGGAATTTAGTTGAAGGGAAATTTAATTTTGTCTTTTGAAAGGTTGGTAAGAATTTTGGTTTGAGGCTTCGGTCTTTTCGGGATAGGTAGGGGTGGCTTTTGGTTCACTACTGGTTAGGGAATTCTGATAGTATTGAAGGGTAGTGCATAAATGCATGAAGGAGGGGAATTTCATCATGGTGAGATTATTCCTTATCTTTCTTTGCAATTTTTCTAAGAACATCTTTTGAAGGTAGGAATCAAGAATCTTCACACTGATTTGGGAATAAACTGATTGGTAGCATGAAATAAAGTTAATGAATTTTTCACCCTCATTTTGCTTGCATCTCATCAAATCATCCAATGTCATTTCAGGGACCATGTGCAATTGTAAATGGTTAATAAAGGTCTCAACAAATTCATTGAATGAACAAATTGAGTTATTCGGTAATACAGAAAATGAATCCAAGGCAATGTCTTTCAAGGATGAGGAAAAAAGTTTAGCCAAAAAAAATTCTTCAAGGATAAAGTCACTACACAAAGTAGTAAAGGCATTGACATGATTTGTAGGATCTCTCTTTCCTCCATATTTCTCGAATCTAGGGATCTCTATACCTGGTGGAACTAGAGTTCTCAATATATCTGAGGACAATGGATTGCTCTTGACATAGTATGAAGGTGGACCATTTTGATTTTGATTTATGGTGGAAACTTGACATTGGATGGATGAATTTTTTTTTGAGAGGTGATTAATGATATGGTCATTGCTTGTAGTGTGTGATGGAGATGAATATGATAGTGGTATGTGTGTTGGAAGGACTAGGAACAAGCAATTGAACACAATATGGAATGCATTTTTTTTCAATTTTTGAATGCAATAAGAATATTTCTAAATGTAATTAAGATGAAGAAAAATGCACTTTTCAATTTTTTTAATGAAATGAAATGATGCAAGAAATTAAAAATGCAACCTATATGCACTTTCACTAATGCAAATATAGGAAACCCTAAATGCAATTTCACTAATGCAAAATGCAAGATACCTTAGATGCACTTTCACTAATGCAAGATGCAATGCAAGAATGAATGCAATCTAGATATAAGGAATTTAATGGACTCCAAATAAGAAATGAAATGAATTCTCAAAAGAGTCGGGTTCACCAAAATGATGAATTGAAAAATACAATATCTAAAGATATCATTCTTTTTCCACCAATCATTCAATAATGTCCTAGGGGTCCTAATAGGAATGACTAACAACCTCACAAGGTGAGTCAATTCACAATTAGGAAGGACCTAGGAGGGGGTTCTTTGAGTTCTAAGGGGTTCACCACCAAGAAAATTCTTGGAAAAGATTTAATGTTGGAAAACACAATGTCATATGCAAAATAACCTAAAACTAGAAATATATTCTAAATGAGAGATGCAAATAATGAAATTATGTAATAGTAAGATAGTATGTGTGCACCTGGGAAATGTGGAGATTCTATGAGGATTCTAGAAACATAAAGATGCTTCCAAAAAGTGTTGTGGAGGACTAAGACGACCAGAATGGCGTATTAGTCCCACTACTATTTTTCAGGGAAAATATAGAGTCTTCAGATGTCAAAATCAGATCTAAAGGAATCTTTGAAAAATATGATCGGGAGGAATAAGACACCCAAGATGGTGTATTATTCTTTTTTTTAATTTCTGCAAACTCTGAACAGGATCTTGAGGTCCAAGGTCTACACTTGCTTCCTTTTCGATCTCAAGTTCTAAAAATTTTAGATTCAGCCTATAGGTGAGTTTCTGTAAAGTTTACAACTTTGTAATGAAACTTTGCACTCCAAGTGATCTTCAAGTCTTCAACCTAGATTTGCAATCACAAATATGCAAGATGGTAAAAACTTGTTGTTTGTTAGTGAATGGGTGTTTGCCTTGGTCAAAACCCTTGTTGGTAACCAGACCTTGAAATGAAATAGAAATAATGAAGGAAATGGTGAAAGAACAACATGCAATGCTACAACTCACCAAACCCTTATAAAATCTGAAAACTTGTGTGCAATGGCTGCAATGGATATGGATCTTGAATGCTTGAAAGATAGGACTTGAATTACTTGCTTGAATCAAAACCCTACATCACAAATGCTAGCACAACAACACACATGATGCAATAAGCTCTTTGATATGATGCTTGAATCTTGAAATGGCTCCAAATACTTGATAAATATACTCTTGAAAAGACTTGGATGCTTGGATTGCTTGATAGATTGCTTAGGATGCTTGTTAGGAGAAAATGAGAGAAGGAACCTTGTATTTATACTTATGCTTAATATCCTAAAATTACATCACACCAAGCCGACATATGAATTCATTAAATAAAGGAGGCTAAATCTTGCCAGAATTTGAAATTAAATCTTGAAAATGACTCAAGGAGGACTAAGACACCCTAGGTTGCATCTTAGTCCCAATTCCTAAAAACTTGGGGCATAGACACCAAAAAGGGGCCCAATTAGGACATCTCAAAATCAAGGTCCCAAGAGCCTTGGGGGACAAAGACGCCCTAGGTGGCATTTTAGTCCTGACCCAAAAATTAGGGACACACCGATGAAGTCATTAAATTATCATTTATGCATTGGATAATGTTGGGATTAAATTGAAAAGTATGTAATTCATAGGGATTTTGGACACAAAATAGGATCAATTAATCCATAAAGAGGCATAAATAAAGCAAGGTGGTCCCAAACAAGTGTGAAAATGCAAGGGTATGTATTTTCCTACACTATAGTCCCCACTATTTATTTGGAGGGAGAAATCTGAGATGATTATATTCCACAATATACTGCTAGTTGTTACTGAAATGATGGGAAAACGGGTGTGTTCTATTCAAATGGGGGTTCGCCAATAATTTATTAAAAATATAAAGGGAAAAATGGGGTATAATGCACCTATCTCCCTCTATCTGATTAGGAAAAAGAGATCCCTTAAGCCAAGGTTGAATTTCAACCTTTAGGTGACTCAACCTTGAAGGAGATCATGATGTTTTCTTTATGATCTAGGATGGGGCAGATATGTTGAAACAACACTTTTTTGAGAAAGACTAAAAATAGTAAATAAACCCAAAAATGCAAAGTTACACTTGAAATTGAAAGATTAAACCTTAATCTAATAGAACCCACAACTTTCAAACATATATGAGATGGTTTAGTATTTTTTCACCTACCATCAAAATGTTGTTGTTGTGTGTCCTCTAGGACTCATTCACCCAAGGGAAAATGGGTCTTTATAGGGCTTTCTGAAATTAGTTTCTAGGTCATCTAGCTCTATGTATGCACTCTCAAATTCTCTAGATTTCACAATTAAAAGTTTGAAAATAAATCTTATAGATGAGTTTTCGTGGCTTGATGACAAATTTTTGAACTTTTACAATTTTTCTCTTTGATAGATCAATCTTTCTTCAACCTAAGATCTTCAACACAAACACAAGAGAGAAAAATTGTTTGTTTTTGGTGAGTGGTGGTTTGCCTTGGTCAAACCCCATTGTGGTAATTAAACCTTGAATTGAAACAATGACACATGAATGGAATGATGAATGAATAATTGCTATGTTGCAACTCACCAAACCCTTTATTTGAAACCCTTGAAGGACTACAACTTAGTAGAGCTCTCCAAGGTCTAGATCTTGCATGAATGGCTTGATTGGATGTTGATCTTGATGTTTGAAACCTACATCACAATGTTAGCTCCAAGAACATGCATGATGGTTGATAACTTTGACATGGTGCTTGAGATCTTGATTGCTCCAACAAATACTTGAGAAAACTGATCTTGAACATTTTTGACAATAATCTTAGCTCTCGTGAAAATTTCACTTGAAATCTGACACTTAAATATTGAATTTAGGACCTTCAAATGCCACCAAAAACATGTTTAAAATTTAAAATTGTGATCTTAATGGGGATCTATTTTCCCTCCTAGCCTAAATAATTAGGACCTATTCATTTCTTGGTGATAAAATTAATAAATGCATTAATTAAATCACAAATCCCCTTTTAGAAATTGCAATTACTTAGGGTTGTAAATGCAAAATTTAGGCAATTAGAAGCTTAATTAAGTCCAATTAATTAAGGGACCCAAACATAGTGTGAAAATGTAAATTAGTACATTTTCTGACACTATAGTTACCTAGATATTTTTGAGCCCATTATGTAACTTTAAGCATGACATATGAGGAGTATTAAGTGTAGGAGAATTAGAGAGCTATAGATTTGGTTACACTCATTGCTTATAGGGATAATAAGGTATCAAAGGTTTAGGTATTGAATGCATAGTGTTATAAGATTAGGGGTGAGGTTGTTGTGCTTATAAGAGAAAAATACTAGGATGTGATGAAAGAAAAGAGTGTTGAGATGACACATGGCACTCTATAGAGATAGGTTGAGTAGCTCCATATAGATATTCAAAGAGCTTAGATCACTGGACTAACCAACCATAATCATCCTAGAGTATAGGCCTTAATAGATTAGGATACAATTATGGATGATGAAAGTTTGAATCACAAAAAATAACAATGCAAAAATCACACTTCAAAAATCACTTCAATAAAGCTCAAGGTCTTGGCTCAAAAATTAGAATTTAGATAACAATAAAAGTCATCATAGCTAAGATTTTGATTTTCTCCATTATGGGTTACTCTTTAAAGTAACAAACTATGAAAGAACAATAATGATATGGTGGAATGGTAATGAAAAATGATTAAAGATAGATGACACTTGTGCTTGACAATGGTAATGATAAATGATTGATAATACTTGATAATGCTTGATAATGTTTGATCATGAAAGTGATAGAGTGATTTTTTTTTTATCATAAGAGTGCTAGGGGGTTTGAATGAAATGAAAGCTTATTATTTATATGTTTCACTTGATATTTAATCAATGGTGGAGATTAATTTCCAAGATTAATGGATAGGAAAATTCAAGGTAGGGTAAGACCTAAATTTGAATTTTGATGGAGGGAAAGATCAAAGGAATTAATTAAATTAAAAAATTTAATTCAAAATGATAGTTGGAGAAATAAATTAATATTAATATATTTATTTTAGAGGAAAAGATTTAAATTTAAATAAATTATTTTAATTTATTTAAAAGAGGAGTGTTAGCTGATTAAATAATTTTTGAAAAATATTTAATTATGAAGGACCAAAGATAAATTGAGCTTAATTAATGTTGGAGAGAAAGTGATAAATTAATTAAATAATTTAAAATTATTTAATTATTATGAATGAAAGGGGAAAATACTAGCTTAATTAAATAATTAAAAATTATTTAATTAATATGTACATAGAAGAAATGATGAGGATAATGATGAAATGATAAGATGAAAATGTATTAGTCATTTTTAGGTGTCTACATTTCTCCCTTATTTGAGACAATATGTTTTATAACATTGTTTCAAAGAAAAATATTGATGATATGCCTCGATATGCCTCAGTGAACTGAGAGATGGAAGCAAGATGCCCCCTCGAGAGATTGACCAAGGAATTTTTTTTCGGTAAAGCTCACAACAAGATGGATTAGCTAATTCTATGATAATGACGATGATATGATGATGATGATGATGATGATGATGATGATGATGTTAATTATGATTATGCATATATATGATGATGGATAGATGCTATGATTTATTATGATTATGGATGTTTATTATTGTGATAATTATGATTTATGATTATGATGCACATGTTATGGTTATGATATTATGATGCATGCTAAAATTTATGAAAGGAGAATATTTAGTGAAATCAATCTCCACTAGGGATCAAATATCAAAATGAAACCTATAAAGAGAAGATATAACAAAGGGGGGTGTTATCTTGTTAGCAGGGGCGTGCGCTGGTCAGACAGGGGTCTTGGCCATTTTTTAGCCCGTGGGTGGGCGCTTTCAGTCTGCTTTCTGCCTTTTGTGAGTCCTCGGTGGGGGGCCTGCGCTGTTCTGAGATTGTGGGGATTCTGCCCCTTCTCTCTCTCTCTTTTTTGTAATGTCCTGGTTCGTTGTTGCATGGAAAACCGTAGTATAACCTCCTCTCAGCTTTCCTTCGGAGATATGGAGATGGGTGAGCCGTCTTCTATGTTGCATGTCAGTGATAAGGAACTGACTGGTAAACCCCAATCTGGGGAAGGCGTTTTCCCTTCAAAAGAGATGTTTCGATTAAGAAAAGTAAACGGATGTTTACAGAGATCCGAAGACCGGCCAGTTTTGGTTATTCAACCTGAGCAAGTTTCGGAGGATGTCGAATACTGGTGCAATCATGCCCTTATTTGCAAATTTCTGGGTCTTCGTCTTTCTCTACCGGTGTTGGACTCCTGGGCTCGTCGGGTTTGGAATCCTGAAGGTGATATGGAGATTATTTTGGCAGCTAATAACTATTTTCTGGTCATCTTTTCTTGCATGTCAGATAGGAATAGGGCTTTTGAAGGAGGCCCTTATTTCTTTAACCAGGTGGGGCTTTTCATCAAGCCTTGGCACATGGGTTTCAACTCTGCTGAGGAGATCCCCTCGCGGGTACCTGTGTGGGTTCGTCTGCCGAGGCTCCCTTTGGAATTTTGGAGGGAAGATATTCTTCATTCAATTTCAATGCTGCTTGGAAAACCGGTGGGATCGGCTACACAAACTCAAGACCGTAAGGTAATTTCTTTTGCCCGTATTTGTGTAGAAGTTGATTTAAATAATCCGTTACCAGACTCTATGGAAATCCGTATGGGATCTTCTTCCTGGATCCAACAGCTAGATTATGAGACCCTCCCGTTTAGATGCCGAATTTGTCATGAATATGGTCACTTACACCGCAAATGCCCCAGATTTAAGCCCTTCCCCTCGGCTGCCTCTAGACCTTCTAAGGGAGACAAAGGGAAGGATCCTGTGCCTAATGAACCTGCAGATAGCGAGGGCTTTGTTCAGGTTAAGCCCCGTAACAAAGGCAAGGGTAAGAAGAGAACTTGGTTGGATAGTCACAATGACGGCACTTTTAATAAATTTGATGTTCTAGAAGATTTGGCCCAGGAGGAAGGTATTCCAGTTGAGCTCTCTTCTGGGGCTAAGGGTATGCATGAAGGTCAGGATGAGGATGCAAAGAAGGAGGATCAGAGTGTATCTCCAGGGGACCTTCTGGCTGATCAGACGGCTCTGGATCTACCTTCTCAAGTTTAGGATATAAGGGATCTCCAAGGGTTACAGGCTCTGAAGGGAGCTGTTGTGACGGTGCCTGACCCCCCTGCTCCTAAGGGGGCCTCAGACTCTGTGAAGGGTAACAAAGCCCCTCCTGCTTTAGGCTTACACCAGAAATCCTTTAAAAAGGGGCTGCTTGATAAACCGGTAAGGAGTGGCAGGAAGACTGATCAAGAGAAGGTCAAGATTATTGGGGATACTTTGGTTGAGGCTGGGTCTGTGAAACCTATTGATTCCCATTTCTCCCACCCCCATAAATGATTGTGCTATCATGGAATGTTAGGGGGTTGAACAGCATCCCTAGACAAAAGGCTGTTCGCAGATTAATTGAATCTCAGTCTCCTGATGTGGTTTTTATTCAGGAAACTAAGCTTACAGTGGATGGTTTGGCTAATTGTGCATCGCACATCTGGCCCCAGGGCAATTGGCAAGGGGTGGGTGCTTTGAACAGTTCAGGGGGGTTGGCTTGCTTCTGGAATCCGAGGAAAGTGCTCCCGTTATGGTGGATTTCTAGTCGGTCTTCTATCTCCCTGGTAGCCTCTTGTTTTGTGACTGGAGAAAGGTGCCTCTTATCCAATATTTATGCTCCTACTAATCTCTCAGGTAAGTCAATTCTCTGGGCTCACATCAAACTCATGCGGGCCTTAGACCCTTTTCTCCCATGGATTATGGCTGGGGATTTTAATGCTGTTACGGGTCTAGATGAAAAACGAGGAGGGTTAGCCAGGTTGGACCCCTCTGCAGATCTTCTTAGGGATATGATTGGCTCCTTGAACCTCATTGATGTGAAGCCAACCAATGGTGTCTTCACATGGAATAATAGGAGGTGTGGTGTTGAGGCTATCTCAGAAAGACTTGATAGATTTTTGGTTTCTTGCTACTGGATGAACAGTAGGTTGACCACCAGCTCAGAAATTCTTGATTGGAGAGGCTCCGACCATTGGCCGATCAAGCTCTATGTCACCACGTATGGAGTCACCAAAAACCCCTCTTTCAAATTTTAGTTAATGTGGTTAAGAGATCAGTCTTTGCATGATCTTATGTTAGATTGGTGGTATGAGGGGAGGCTCGCTCATGGGACAGCCATGTTTACCTTTTGTAAGAGGCTTCAACATGTGAAGTACAGGCTTAAGAGATGGAATAAACAATGTTTTGGGAACCTCCATGCTCAGAAAATGGCTGCTCAGTCTAAGTTGGATAACATCACTCGTATGATTCGGGACCAAGGGCTGACCTCTGATCTAAGTATAGCTGAGTCCTTGGCTCTTAAGGGTTTAGAAGAGTGGGAGCTTCGGGAGGAGATCTTTTGGAAGCAGAAATCTCGTGTTGATTGGCTTCAGGAAGGGGACAGGAACACTGCTTTCTTTCATAATTCGGTTAAGGCTCGGAGGCAGGGAAATTCTATCCCCTCTTTGGTTTCGCCTGAAGGGGCTCAACTCTCTTCCTATGTTGATATGTCCAAGGCTGCGGTCAATTATTTTTCAAACCTTTTTTCTAGAGAGGATCGTGCAACTAGGAATGAGGAGAGGGCCATCTTGGATTGTATTCCCCACCTAGTCTCTGCTGAGATGAATGGGGCTCTCTTATGTCCTATATTGTTACCTGAATTGGAGAAAGTGGTGTTTAACATGAAAAGAGGTAAGGCTCCCGGCCCAGATGGGTTTCCTATTGAGTTTTTCCAAGAATTCTGGGAAATAATCAAGTTTGATCTCCTCGCGGTGGTTCAAGAATCTCACAAGAACAAAAAGATGCTCAAGTCCATGAATTCTACTTTCTTGGCTCTCATACCTAAGAAGGAAGGGGCTAATCAGCTGGTTCAATTTAGACCTATAGCGCTTTGTAATGTGGTCTACAAGATCATCACCAAATTGATTGCAGAGAGACTCAAACCACTCCTCGGTTCTCTGATTTCTCCGGAGCAGGGGGGCTTTGTTGAAGGAAGACAAATTTTGGATGGTGTTGTGATTGCTATGGAAGCTATTCATTCTATGGCTAACTCTAAGGAGAAGGCTATGTTCATGAAACTTGATATGGCGAAAGCTTATGATCGTGTGAGCTGGGAGTTCTTACAGAACATCCTCTTGGCGTTTGGCTTTGATGTGGAGTGGGTGACTTGGGTTCTTAGTTGTGTGACCTCATCCTCCTTCTCTGTGCTCATTAATGGGGAGCCTTCTGATTTGTTTAGTGCTTCTCGGGGACTTCGGCAAGGGGATCCTTTATCTCCTTATCTATTCATTATCATGGCGGAGGGTCTGGGAAGATTCATTAAATCTCAGGTGAGGCAGGGTCTTATCCAAGGTTGGAGCTGGAACAATTCTCTTCCTTCCTACTCTCATCTTCAGTTTGTGGATGATACTGCGTTGATGGGCATGGCTCGGATTAGTGAGGCTGTGAACTTCAGGAGTGCCTTAGACATCTATTTGAAGGCTTCAGGTCAGTGCATTAATGATGACAAATCTTCCATTTATTTCTTTAATACCCCTCGGCTTATTCAAAGCAGGATTGCTAGGATCCTTAGATTTCAGATCGGTTCTCTTCCCTTAATGTACCTTGGGATCCCTTTGGCTTTGGGATCTCAACGTAGAGATTACTGGCAGGGAATTTTGGATAAATTCCGGAGTAAGGTTAGTCATTGGACTTTCAGATGGTTATCTTCTGCTGGAAGAGTGGTTCTTCTAAAGACTGTGGTTCAATCTCTCCCCATCTATAGGTGTTGTGTGCAGGTTCCCCCTTCCACCTTTGTGAGAGATTTTGATGCTTTGTCCCGGCAATTCCTTTGGTCTGGCAACCTTCTCTCCTCGAAATGGAGTTTAGTCAAGTGGGAGTGTGTCTGCAGGCCGAAGCATGCTGGGGGCCTTGGTCTTAGGTCTATGGCGCTTGTTGTCACGGCCTTGGCTGCCAAGCTTTACTGGAGGTGGTGCAACAGTCAGGAACAAGACTGGGCCAAAATTCTTGCTCACAAATATTTTCCTGGTGCTGATAGCCTTGATGTGCCGCGGCTTGCTTTGTTGGGTAAAGGTTCTTGTATTTGGGATACCCTTAAGAAGGGCGCTCAGTTGATTAAGGAGGGTCTCTTCTGGATTTGTAATAGAGGCTCTGAGGCGCTCTTTTGGCAGGACTCTTGGGATGGCCACCCTCCCATTCTTTCTAGTTTCCCTCAGCTCTGGCCTCTGTGTCATATTTTTTCTGAGGCGGGATGGATTAAGGTTGAGCATTTTAAAACTGTCAAGCGAATTGGTCAGGTGATGGTGGCCTGTTGGAAGGACCCGCAGGAGTGGCCCATGGGTGGGTCAGATGAGGATCGTGCTATTCTTACTAGAGTTTTGGAGGGCAGGCTCTGCAGCTCCCTTAATGTGAGGGATGCTTTGGGTTGGAGTCCGAGCCCAAAAGGTAAATTTTCAGTTGCTCAAGGCTATGCTATGCTTGACAAAAACTTACATGGTCCTACTGAGGTGCACTGGTGGAAGAAGGTTTGGGACAACTTTTCTTGGCCCAAATGTAATTTCTTCTTATGGCTGGCTGCTCAGAAGAAGTGCCTCACTTGGGATAATCTGCGCAAGCGCGGCTTTCAGGGACCTTCTATCTGCTTCCTTTGTTCGCACAGTGAGGAATGCTCCTCTCACTTGTTCTTTCTTTGCCCCTTTTCTAAAGAGATATGGCATAGATGGTGGGAGGCTTGGCATCATGGGTGTATTCATGCTACCTCCCTAATCGAGTTTTGGGAAAAGCTTGGCAGGTCTCCTGCTAAGACTCCTTTCTTGCAGGTGGCTTGGTCTGTTGGACCTGTTTTGATTCTTTGGAACCTTTGGCTGGAGAGGAACCGTAGAGTTTTTTGTGATTCCAAATTGGGAAGTTTTCAATTGTGGAAGAAAATAATTAGCAGGCTTCAGGAAACTATTCTGGCTAAGTGCGATATGACTGAAAATACTGATCATGGTGACCTTGCTATTCTGCGAAATTTGAATTTGGGGGATAACAGAAGGGGAAACATTGCTGGGAGACGACCCCGTCAGGCCAGGCAACGGGTCTGTCGTGATGGGAGGTGGTCACCTCCCCCTGAGGGGGTTCTTAAGATTAACACTGATGGTTCGTCCCGTGGGAACCCTGGTCATGCTGGAGTTGGGGGTATTGGTAGAGGTAATGATGGTGGTGCTATTTTTCTCTTTTCTATTTACAAGGGTCAACACTCTAATAATCTGATGGAGGCCCTTGCTATTAAGATTGCTATTGAGCGTGGCAGCTCCTTAGGTTGGAGGAGGATCATTTGTGAGTCAGACTCTCAGATTGTGGTGGATATGCTAAACAACCAGAGGTTGGATGATGTTAGTTGGCAATTAGCTTCTATTGGCGGACAGATTCTGAGTCTTTGCAGCTCCTTGGTTTCTGCCTCCTTTTGTCACATCCCTAGAGAATGGAACAGAGTGGCTGATTGTCTGGCGAAGTGGGCCTCTGAGAATGTGGATGGCTGGAATATTAGTGGAAGGGAGGAGTTACCCTCTGATTATCATGAGACCTTAGAGAGGTTATTAGTGGAAGATAGGAATATGTAAGGTGGTGGTTGGTTTTTCTGGTGGTGGTCTTGGTTTGGTGGGCCTCTGGCCTTTGCTTTGTACTTTGGCTTTGATTGAATAAAATTTTTTACCCCTTTTTAAAAAAAAAAAAAGATGTAACAAAAGGCGATATGAAAATGAACAACATGCAAAGGATAAAAACAACTCTTTGTTACTTTGAAGAGGAACTATAGAATGTGGATATCTTTTTACATTTACCCACCTTCATGGACTTTGACACAACACATAATCACACATGCAAAGAAAGATAATCATGTCGAAACCCAAGATTCTATAAGAACATAAAGATATGCCTTCATAGAGAAAATATGAGAAAAAATATATCTAAACATGCAAAGGAAGAAACTCAAGCCTTGATCCAATCTTCTCTAAGCTCATTAAGATATATGCTTTCATCAAGTAAATGTTGGAGAAAAAATAAAATCAAGAAATCAAAAGAAAAGCAATTGAGAAATGAAATCAATAGCCAACATATCTCTTGCCAAAAGATAAGCTCAATTTTGATAGATAGGGCCCATTTTAGGAAGGATGCATTTGTTAGGACCTTACTCTATTTTGATAATTCCCATTGTAGGAAAGATAATTCTATTAAGGCATGAATTTTTTTTTCATAGTTATGACTATTTATGCTGAAAATTGAAAAACTAATTTAATCTATAAAACCCCAAATCAATATTTCAACATAACCTCAATGAAGCATTTCTTAAATAAAAACACCTACAAAATGAAAACTAAACTATGCAAAAACTAAAACAAATGCCTTCAAAATAAAATCAGCTCCATTGTTTTCCTATTTCACCATGATTTTGATATATGCATTTGTTTCTCTCAAATTTTTTTATGAGAACAAGTGCAACAAGAAGCTATGATGAATAGAAAAGAAGATTGATAATGTCTGGATGTATATGATTTTTGGTGAGAAGAGAAGGCTTTTATAGATGTCCTCATGGGAAAGATCTAGATTTCAGGAAGAATGTGGGATAAATGATTGAAGTGGGAAAATGCATATTGCAATTAATTGAAATTAATTGAAATGAGAGAGATAATGGATGGATTTTATTATATAATGTAGGTTAAAAGCTTAGAATGAAGATTTATTTGTGAATTAATGAATGATTTAAATGGATTTATGTATGCAAATGGTTTAATGAAATATGCAATTGGATAAAGATTAAATGATTTAATGATTTGTGAATTTAGATGAATGATTTAATGATTTTAATGCATGGATAATTTAATGATTGTGAAAATGGAGAAATATGAAATGATTTATGGATAAATGGTTGATTATTCAAATGGTTAAATGCTTATAATATTATTGAATGAATAAATCCTTATAATATGGATATGATTTAAATGAATTAATGAATGAATGGAAGAAAGATATTAAATGAATTAATTAAACAGATAACAATATCCATTTAATTAATAGATGAAAATAGGATAATTACATGAGGATAACTTTTGAGTCTCTACAATAATGAAAGGTAGGCAATAAGCTATGCAAGGCAAAGATTTAGCTCAAAAACTAAAATTTGTTTTGCTTGATTTTTGTTAAAGCTCAATGTTTTTAGATTAAGAAAATAATCTCAAGATATAGGAATCCAACCCAAAAACCAAGGACAAAAGAAAATTTCCCCTAATTAGGGAAAAAAATGACATGGATAAAGGACATGACAAGATAGCCAAATAAAAATGATATATATGAACAACCAAGTCATGGTAGAAAAGGAAAAGGACATGCAAATGCTTAATGATAGGAAAATTAAATGGAGTACAAATGACAGGTGAACAAAATGGAATGCAATGATGAAAATAGTATGTACAAACTGCTAGGATACCTTGAGGGTCATGCATACAATTTCTTAAGATAAATGTTGTTAATAGGATCTTCTCAAGGTTCTCCTTTAGCTATAGCAAGTTTATAAGATCTTGAACAATAGTTTTCTATAATTATAAAAGTCCCAACCAATTAGGTTTAAACTTTCATTTCTTGTCTCTATCCTATTGATTATTTTGATTCTCTTTTAAGACCATATCTCCAATATTAAAATTTTGAGTTTTGATTTTTTTATATGACTACTATGAAGGAAGTCATTGAAGATGTTACTGAGGAAGGTAATTTCCTTCCAATCAATACGGTGACTCTACAAATGGGTACCTCAAATTTGAACCTAATGATGATAGAGGAGATGTCTACATCACTCTGGACAAGCCCACCTATGCCGCTGTCACAAGAGGTCAAAAAAATACTAATAAAAAATGTACTCCAAACTCTCCAAAAATTTTGCATACTAGAGCTAGTGTCATTTCAAAAAGTGAAAATGTGTCACACATAGTAACAAAGGATTCTTCCAAATCCTCAAATTTTTCACCTGTCAAAAATTTTACCAAACCTTTTGATATTGTTGACTTCTGCAAAAAATATAAGGTGCAAATTTCACAAGAAAAATATTTATGGATGAATCCTAAGGAGTTGGATAGAATAATTGAATATGTTAGGGTAGGATAATTTGAGTCCCATGCAAGCTTAGATAAGAAAATGATTAGTTCTCAAGACTCAATTGCTAATGTAGCATCCAACAGTCAAACATCTTCATTATACACCTTTGAGGATAAACCCAATCCTTTCTATGTATCATTGTTCATGAGTGGGTTCAGATTGAATAATTGCATTGTTGACTTTGGTGCTTTTGACAATGTTATGCTTGCACAAATTCCTGGTGCCTTGGGGCTGAACTTAACTAAGACATATGGAAAATGTTACTCTATGGAATCCAATCAAATTCCGATTGGGAAAATTAAAGATGCACAAGTTGCACTTGCAGCTCATCCAAAACAATGACTCAAGCTCACAATTTTGGTGGCTGATATACCTGCTAGTTATGGTATGCTCTTGAGTAGAAGTTTTTATAAAGACCTAGGAGGTGAAATCCAGGTAGATTGGTCCTATGCTACCATACCTATTGGAAGTAAGAAAGTGTGCTTAGAGCTTGAGCCTAAGGCTAAGATAATAGTATTAAAATTGGAAGATCCTAAGGTGCATATTTTGTTCATGGAAGCTGAATTTGGGAACTATATATTTTTTTTTAGATGAGGATAAAGAAGCCAGTAAGGTTACTCCAAATTCAAATTCAGAACTTTGGATGATGTAATTTGATGGGAGTTGCTCTAACTCTGGATCAGTAGTAGGTGTGGTGCTTATTTCCCCTTTAGGTGAACAATTTCCTTTCTTTTATAAACTAGAATTTGAAAACACTAATAATACTATAGAATATGAGGCTCTTTTATTGGGGTTGGCTGAAGCAAGAAGTATGGGAATTAAGATGCTTAGAGTTTTAGTAGTTGCAGATTTGATTGTCAAATAGGTGTGGAAAATTTTTACTGTGAAAAATGAAAGGCGAAGACATTATAGGAACAAGGTATGGGATTCTATTGAGTGTTTTGACAGTTTTTCAATAAAGTTTGTTCCTAGAGAACTAAACTATAGGGATGATTCATTAGTAGTTTCTTCTTTCGTATTAATCCCACATCCAAATTTTGAGAATAAATCCTATAGGGTTGAGTTGATTTACCGATCCAGTGTCCCTGATAATGTTAACCACTGGCAAGTATTCAAGAATGATAAGAAGATTCAGGCCTTCCTAGAGAATGTTGAGATATTTGCCAAAAAAATTTTCCAAGGGAGCACCAGTGAGTAAAGAGTTTAGCCATGATGATATCAATGACTTGAAGGATGGAGTCATTCAATTGAAAGGTAATCAAATTTCTGAAGGGTTGGTCTCTTTGGAGGACCTATTTGACCATCATGATCAATCTATTAAATGGAAAATGAGTGAATCTATTGATAGCTTAGGAGAGTTTGAAGTATTAAACATTGGTGATCTTCACTCCCCTAAGCTAGTTTACATTGGAAAATGTTGTTCTCCAGAAGAAAGGGAAAGATTGATAGCCTTACTCATTAAGTACAGGGAATTTTTTTCCTGGTGCTATGATGATCTTAAGAACATCATGGGTGGAAAATTCCAGCATCACATTCCATTGAAAGGAGGGATAGCTACCTTTAAGAATAAAAAAAGGAATTACAACCTTAAGGTAACTGATGTGATTTTCAGGGAAATTGACAAGATGCTTAAAGCTAGAATAATCTACCTAATTCATCATTCTATCTCAATAGCAAACATTGTTCTGGTCTACAAGAAGAATGGTGAAATAAGAATATGTGTGGATTTTAGGAACCTTAACCAGACATCTCTAAAGGACAATTATCCACTTTCGAATATGGACCATAATCTCTAGATAGTTTTTGGCTCAAAGATGATGTCCATGTTGGATGGTTTCTTTGGCTATAATTAGATTAGTGTGGTGGAAGAAGACCATCATAAAACCAAATTCACCAATGAAATTATCAATGCCAGAGAAATTTTTTAGAGAGCCATGGACTTTTCCTTTGGGTATCTCAAGAATAAGATCATAGTCACCTACCTTGATGACTTGATGGTATTTTCTAAGAAAAGAGTGAATCATTTGAGGGATTTGGAGCAAGTACTACAAAGGTGTAAAGAGCATGGTATCTCCCTTAATCCTAAGAAGTTAGTATTTGGAGTTACTGAGGGTAAACTGTTAGGTCACATAGTGTCCAAAGAGGGGATAAGGATAGACCCAAAGTGAGTTAAATCTATCTTTTAGCTAAGTCTTCCTTATAGAAAAACAAGTGTAAGATCTTTCTTTGGCCAAGTTAACTTCTTGAGGAAGTTTGTTTCAGATTTCTCTAAGATTACCAAACATATAGTGGAGATGATGAAAGAAAAACAAGTCTTTAGGTGGAATGAAGTTGGAAAGCAAGCCTTTAATGACATCAAGGAAGCCATTTCCCATGCTCTTGTTCTAGTTTTCCTTGATTTCAAAAAGGATTTCATCATTTACTATTATGATTCAGAGCACACTATGTCTTCTATCTTACTTCAGGTCGATAAGTAGAATGTACAAGTTCCCATATCCTTCATGAGCTTAATTACTCCCAAATAGAAAAGCATTCTTTTGCAATGGTTAAAGTGATCAAATGATTTCATTTCTATATAATGCACTCGCATTCAATTGTATATGTACTAGACCTTGATTTTAAAAGCATCCCCACTCAACAAGATATGGGTTGCAATAGAAGAGGAGGATGGATTGCAAAGGCACAAGAATACGACCTAGATCTCAATCCTACAAAATTAGTTCGAGGTAGAGGACTCTGTAAACTAATGGTGGAAGATCAGAATGAGTTAGAAGATGAATAAGACCTTCCCCTGGTATTGACCATTAGCCTCTAGGATGAATGGTTCTCAAATATATCCTATTACCTCACTTATGGAGAATTTCCAAAGCATCTTTTAGGAAAGAGAAGGAGGAATCTAAAGTTGAAGGCAGCCAAGTATATAATCTAGGAAGACACTTTGTACAAAAGAGGACTAGATGGTGCATTTCTGAAATGTGTGGACAAAGGTCAACAAGAGAGGTTGTTGGGAATGTTTCACAATGAAGCATGTGGAGAACATTTTTCTTCAACCGTGACTACCTTCAAAATTCTAAGGCATGGTTATTATTGGCTAGGTATGTTTAAATATTCTTATTACTTGGTAGCAAGATGTGAAAAATGCAAGATTTTCCTACGTAGACCTTAGTTGGTAGCACTTTGGCTTAGGCCTATTGTGATTGTTGGACCCTTCCAACAATGGGGCCTTGAGTTCATAGGGCCTATATTAACCCTCAACCAAGTGAAGGTCACATCCATATTCTCATAGAAACATATTATTTTACTAAATGGGTTGAGGGAATTCCTATGAAGGGAACCACTTCGGAGGTGGTTTTTGATTTCATTAAATAGAACATTCTAGTCAGTTTCAGGGTACCTTATAAACTAGTCATTGATAATGGAACAAGCTTCTCCTCCAACAAAATATCGCTTTTTGCTATGACTATGTAATCTTCTTATTACACTCGGCTAATTACTATTCATAAGGAAATGGTTAGGCCGAGTCCAATAAAAAAAATTTGGTTAGTATCATTAAGAAGTTGGTAAACAAGAACTAGAAATATTGTGATGAGTCGCCAGACCGAGACTTAGAAAATAACCCACAAACAAGAGAATAATTTTATTATTTAGAAAATGGAGCTTCTTACATGTAGAGGATCTCAAATCCCCAAGTTCTACAACACATGCAAGTTACAGAAAGCTACAGAATAACCCTTTCGCAATATGCGAGCTTGTCCCCAAAAAGTTACCCAAAAATTAGAAACCCGCCCATAAATAGAGCTCCTCTTTAGTTTGGAGCCAAAACAACATTCAAATTTGAGTTTAGGCAGTTTGGTGCGAAAAATTACAACGAAGTTCAAATTTCAAAAGAACATTTGCAATTGTATCTTCTAGAAAGTGTACCAACTTCCGGGGCCATAACTTTTGATCCGGACTCGATTCGCAAACCGTTTGAACTGTTGGAAAGGTCTCAAAGTCAATAACGTGCTTGAAATCAGCTATGCAGATTTTTGGCAAGTTCGAGAATTTGATCTAGAATTCTAAGTGCCTCAAATCTAACTTCGGAAGATTTTCGAGGTACAAACTGGGAAACTAAATGCAATATCTTTCAACCCGGAATAGAAAATAAAACCATAAATTATGAATTTTATTACATGACGAAAATTATCCAAAATGTAAAAACATCTAAAACTGAGAACTTGAAATTTAACTATTTTTTTGGGTGATGCAAGATTGCCCTTACACCAGCGGATGCTCCCATTAGATTGGCAAACTTCTATGAGGCTCTGTGGGTAGATAGAATGACTCTAAAGAAAGAAATTGGGATGAATCCTTTTGATTTGGTATATGGAGTATGAAGTGTATTGCCTCTTCCACTGGAACTATCAACCTATAAGCTAAAGACTACAATTGATGTTCAAGAATTCCACGATGCTCTGGAAAAGAGAATATTGTACTTGGAAAAGATTGAAGAACAACATGATGAAATGGTCGATTAGATAACTATGCATCAGGAAAAGTTCAAGAAGAATTTTGATAAGAAGGCCAGACCGAGGAATTTTATGATTGGAGAATTAGTATTGCTATGGGATAAATGTAGGGAGCTAAAGGGTGCTCACAAAAAAATTGATGCTCTCTAGACTGGTCCATTCAAAATCACCTAGGAGTATGGACCTAATACCTTCCATATGGCCTATTTTGATGATACTCAGGTATGCACATTCCTTATAATGGGTAGGATCTTGAGCTCTACCAGATTTGATTGCCTTTCAAAGTTCCTCTTTGTAAATAGTTAGTCTAGGATTTTGCTTTGGTTTTGGTTGTGTCTTCTTTTGGTGTCTAAAGGTTTTGGTTTGAATGATATTTTGACTTTTTTTCCCATTGGATAAAGCACTAATCATGTAAGTTTCACTTCTGGGTTCTTTGCTTCATCCTTATCAATCTTTGTCTCTAGTCAGAGCCAGTTGTTATCATGTTTTTGGTCATCCTTGGAAAATATATTTTATTCCTAATTTTGGCTAAGTTATGAGTCATTAGTATTTTGAGTAAACAGTATAAATCAAGTGATGCTTATTGAAATTTCTCCAACCTTCCATTTTTCTACCAGAAGACTTTCCCTCAGTGCTTTGTCTTTAACATGCAATAGTGTTTTTTCAAGTTATGTGAACCTTTGTACGTCCTGCTCTGATCTATTTTCTTAGTTAAGTCAATGTTAGTGGTGTTTTATTAAGTTCATAAAATCCCCCCATATACTACCTAGAGAAAGAACGATCAACTTGTCAGTGCTTATTAAAAGGTGGGTGATGTTTTATAATGAAATATGAACCTTGACAATGATTTAAAAAGGTATATGAACTACCCATTTCTCTACCCCTTAACTATTCCTTTCCAATTTTTTAAAAAGTAGTTGCAATGAAGCGGTGATTTGAAAGCTGACACATGCCTACATAACAAGAGGATGTCATTTAATTCCTATCTACTTGCACATTTCCCATAAGGAATTAAAAGGAAATTCATGCAAGAAACAAACATTCTTCAGTTGTGACATTAATACTAGTTGACATGACGAGGAAGAGCACAATGATGTAGATTTTCATCCTCTAAATCTAGGTGTTCTGAGGTATTTACATTTTTATCTATTTCTTTCAAATTGTAGTCTCCAAGCTTAATTCTCTCTGCATTGTAATCTACCTAATGAAATCCCATTCAAAACCTAGGATTTCAGTCATGGCAAGAATTAAGTGCTAGGGTTATGAGTATATCTCAGGGTTAACTTGCGACATGCTTGAGATAGAGGACACTAAGCTTGGCTGGGTGAATATGAATTAATTTAGAGAAAAATTCAATAAACCCAATCCACCAACCATCACACAAAAGGTAATAAATAGAAAATTGGTGGAAGTAGTTGCATTCCTTGTGGTGGTCCAATGCCCAAAGTTAATTCTTGAATGCATTAGGCATTATGATTCTCAAGTTTGAGAGATCAAAACAAAAGATAATAGGTTGGTGGTTAAAATTCAAAGAACCACCTTTACCTCATGTCTAAATATTCTAGAAAAAGAGGCTTACTCAACCCTAGATTTCACTAATGCTTCGATTGAGTTCTCACTCAAAAAGGGGTATTACTGGAATATAATGGCGAAGCCTAGGCAGGGAAAATCTCAATTGCCCCAAAATATGGATAAGAATAATTTTGTAGATTAGATATCTGATATAGTTATGATGTTGCAAAATGTCTGGGGAAATGAGGATGCTTATGGGTTTTAAGAGTGGATGTACTTTTTCATCCAGATTGTGCTTGATGGAATCCAATTTTTAGATCGGGTGCAACTCATTAGTGACAAGTTGAATATTTTGCTTGGTTTTAACACCCTTAATAAATCATTTCACATGTCCTCATACTTAATATATTCCATTGCATATACTAGGTCATGGCCAAATTTGAGAGCAAGTGACCTTCCCTATGACTAGGTATCAATTTTTGAGTACCTTGATAAGTTACAATTGAACAAGACTTTCCTTCATCACAGAAGGATATATCATACCTTGACCATGAGGATGACCAAGGAGTTACAAGGAAAAATTAAGATTTGGATTTCACTAGAAGCCATGTAGTTTGTCAATTTCTATGGTATCCATTTTATCCAATTTCAAAGGTTCTCTTATATAAGAGTGGGAAATTTTACCAGTTTCCCTATAAAGCTCCCAACAAACCCAAAAGATAAATTTGTAATGATTGAGGTCTATAGGCAGCTAGACGATGTTAATAAGAGGTTTCAAGAATGAAGAAGAGTGATAGTGTAGTTTCAAATTGGTTTTGGTCCTTTCACTTGTGAATCCATGTATGATGCTTTGAACATAGAAAAGGAGATGACAAGGTATAATCTACATACTTATGATGAGCATTTTCCTTTTGACCTCAAAAATTATGTGAAGGATAATTTGAAACTAGGACTTGGATTCTTTCATGTGCCAACTTTAGAGGATTATTGGGCTGAATGATTTTATGAATTTGAGGTAAGGAGAAGGAACTAGATGAGATTATCTTTGAGAAAAATAGTCACTTATGGCTTGGTTTGGGATGTACAAGGAATTGAGGATGATGAATCTGATCTAGTAGATCTAATCTTCATAGAATTGATAACAAACTAACCCATCCCTATTATGGATTGGAGTAATAAGAAAATGGAGAAAATTGAAGAAAGGACCACAAATGTTTTGGAAAGGACTCAAAAGTGGGCCACTAAAGAGAAAAAAGAACAATCTTGCCCCTAAACTAGGTCACATAACACTCAGCCTGCAAGACGCAGTGATAAACCTTCTGTGATTGTAGGGACTTCTAGAGAAATTTCATGTGTTATGAAATCAAAATGCTAGGGTTATGGTGATGAGGAACCTCCTAATAGGAATGTGTTCCAACAGACTTGTGGAGAATATCTCTTTGATCTACCCCATCTAGAAAAGGATAAAAGGGAAGAAGGAGAAGAAAGTTATTTAGGCAACATTAAAATTGATACTTCCTCCTCATCCTATTGGTCAACACCTGTTAGAGAGGTAAATGAACCTCCTAAGTAGAGGTCTACTCCACCTTCATCATATAACATACAAACCAACAATCCTCCCATGAAGAGAGCATTAGTTGACTCTTCCAACTCCAAGGTGACCAATGTTCTTGTTACCCTTGTTTGGCTAGAAGATACTCTATCAAAGAAAAGGAAGGAAGCACAACTAGATCTTTTAAGGCAAGATATGGTGGTTCAATTTCTTGAAAGGACCCTAAAGCCTAAGAAGTTGAAAACTAATGCTAGGTTAATAGATGATGGCAGCTCAAGAAATCTGTCTATAACTTGCATGTACCACTACATAGAAAGAGGTTACTCAGGTGATTGCAAGTGACTTCGACATTGACAGGATTAACTTAGGACCTCCTACGAGGGATGGAGATGCACACAACTTCCAGGTGTCAACAACGAGGATGGTTGAGTGATCTAAGAAAGACAAGGAGAGTAAGGACGAGTTAAAGAAACAAGTCCAAGTTTTAACTGAATGTCTAAAATAAGTTTTTGATCTTCCTCCTCAACCAATTTATCAAGCTGAATTGTCCTCTAATCCCATGGAAATGATAGGGAAGGAAG
Organism: Sequoia sempervirens; assembly: GCA_007258455.2. NCBI lineage: Eukaryota > Viridiplantae > Streptophyta > Pinopsida > Cupressales > Cupressaceae > Sequoia > Sequoia sempervirens. Next base: position 24,551 of record VDFB02288664.1, read on the forward strand.
AAATAACTAAAATGAAAATTTGCAAAACCTTTGGCAAAACTATCCAAAAGTGGAGTGGTTGTTTAGTAAGGAAAGCTAATTAGATTGTTTTTGAATCTCTTAGATGTCTCCAAAGGGTGAATGCTTCAAGGTCTCATATTGAAGAGGAAATCATCGCTGTTGAGAAAGAGGAAATAATATGGCATCAATACACAAATGAAATTAAAGCAATGATAAGTTTTGGGATGGAGAAGTTAGCCACGAAGTAAATCATACCTAATTTTTTTGATGCCCATTGCATGATCTAGAATAAGAGTGTAGAATGAAAATTACAAGTCACAAGGTAGGGCCTATAGAAACTCCAAGAAATCATAACTAAATACAATACAATATTAGATGAGATTCATAAGAATCTTTTCACCCTTAGATTGCAACTTAACAGGGGAGGAGATGGAAAGGGTGAGAATGATAAAATATTGGAGAATGATATACAAAAAATAGTTGATCGGATTTTTAGCTCCCAGATTTTCAATGTTGAACATATGAAGAAGTTCAACAAGTTGGACCTTATCCTATCTCAGGTGATTGGGCTCATGGAAAATTATGATCAGAGAATTGAAGTTGTTCGAGATAGCTAGCTAGTGTGGAGGTTATGAATGGGGAACATAACTATTCCCCAACATAAGGAGCTGCCACATGTCGCAAAGGATTTCCAAACCATGTGAAAAAGACTCGCTGCATCTGCAAAATCTAGAAGTGAAGTGCCACCATCTTAACTTTTTAGTTTCTCTTTTATTTCTATAAAAGACTTTATAGTTTTAGTTAGTTATGGGAAAGAAAGAGAAGTAATTACTCATCCACTTATATGTGTGTGTGTGTGTGTGTTTATTTTTAATTAGTTACTTTATAGACATCATTTTACAAAGACTTGATATTATATGCTTTGAATACAATTTTTCTTTACTGTGAATTGACATTTTCAGTTGTCTGTGTGCATCTAGTTTATGGGATAATTTGATATTCTTAAATATGTGTGTTTGAGTATATCTTGATGTTTATGCTTATTCCTATGTGTGAGTGTATGCATCTATCTCTGTAATAAATTTCACTTTTTAGATAATATTAGGCTTATATTTCAATTATTGTTTCATCTTATGCGAACTGGTCTTTGTGCCAATATCTTTATTGTATGTCCTTTGCATATGATATTGGAAATCTTTCTTATATTGGGTTCTACCTTTCCTATTTTTGAGTTAAAAGCATATAATGTGTTTCTTTAGTTTTTGTTAAATTCATTAAATATCATATAAGGGAGTTTTACCTATAAATTTAGAGGATAATCACTCTCCTAAAGAGGGTTATTATCCAGAGCTATTGGGACAAAGGCAGCTTTTCTAGGAAATAAATCTACATTATCTCATGGTGCCCAATCTATTAGCCAACACTATGTTACAACATAAACTAGGTGTTCATTTATTACACTCTATATCCACATCACACTCTCTTAACCATGACATAATTTATATTCATTATAACCATACATGTAAGAGTATGCAACCTATTCAATACTTTAGATTTTATTTCCATTTTTTTTAATTAGCCACATCACTTATACTATTTTATATAAAAGAATAGTAGTAATATTTCAAAACCAATAATTTCTTGATTGTATTGACTTCATAGTTAAATTATTTCATATACATCTAATTTCTCTACAAGAGTATTCATAATGATGTTTAATAAACTACACATCAATTAAAATTGAATTTTACTTATGATCTATCTAGATATTACAAAATTCAACTAGAGAACTTCATATGCATAGTAAATATTTAATTTCTAACAACATCACATTACAACGCCTACATGATTGATTGTAAAATAAAATAATATAGATATATATAGTATGAAGGTGAGAACTAATCTTCATTAACATCCAATAGGTATCTAGAATATAATTGACACCTTCTCATAAAAATAAATAAAATTTAATGTCATAAAATTATATAAGAGTTTTGTTGACACTAATTCAAATTAAGCTTTCTAACACATATATTTCAAGCTCATGTATCATAATATATAAATTTATCACCATACAACCTTTAAATATAAGACACACCATGGTACAAGATAATTATCCCAAGGTAACTCTAACCTCATAGGTTTTGATACTACAACATAATGAATAAATTTCTAGGTATTCATGTCCAAAATCCTTAATCACATGTATCATGGATATTATTTGGTTATAATAATATTATGGAGTTCATATAGTAGCCTTGAGGGAATGACTAGAGACATTATCAACCTTAGTGTTAACTTCTTTAAGGAGTTTCAACTTCCTAGCCATATCATTACTAATTTTATATTCATGTGCAAGTTGTGATAAATTATCAAATACCTCTTCTTAATTAGTTAGTTAAAAACAATTAATTAACTAGCTAATCACTTGCACAAATTTCTAAGTACAATTAATTCAATTAATCACATCTAAAACCAACTTATCCCCCAAAAACTACAACAAATCTTATTCATCTATTATTTCTAGACAATCCTTACCCTCAATTTATCCCATGTGACTCTCACATATGTGGAGAGGTCTATTTTCTCATCCCTATATCCTTATTTTCCTCACATATATATAAGAGAAAACTTGTCAAATTCCTTTTCCACTCTTTTCATGTGCTTGTTAGTGTAGGTTTTTTATTTTCCTTATGTTAGGGAATATTTATTTTTCCTACACATTATTAAGCTTATTTAGGTTATATTAGAATGGTTAGGATGAGGACATGTGGCATCATCCATCAATCACATGTATCACTCACACCCACCTTTGGGTAGTTGAGTCTCACCTCTTTTGGATTTATTAGCCACCTTCCATAACCATTTGTTTGTCCTTACCCAAGTTGGCATAAGCATGTAATCTAGCATTCACCAAGAAGGTAAAACTCCCACCTATTATGGGAACTTGGGAGTTATTACTCCTCTTGGAATTATCTACCATTATTTTTCTATATAAACAACTCACCCCTCCCCTTGAATAGTAATATGGAATGCTACTTCAGTGCTAAGGGAGTGTTGAGTCTATTCATCTCCTAATCTATTTTCTTGCTTTCCTTCAATCATTCTAATCTTGGGTGATTTCACAACCAAATCTAACATGGTATTAGATCTAGTTGTGAGTTGTGGGTTAGCAATTTTTCAATCCATTCTTGAAAGAAAAGTATGCTCTTCTCTTGCATCCTATGATGACCTAGAGAATCAAAAACACTTGATAGAGATCTTAGTTTGTTGGGGGGATTCCTTTCTATTATATTTTATTGCAAGTATTTTGGAACTTTCTAAAGACATTCTAAGCTCACCATTGAGTTCAGAGTAGCCGAAAAAGTCAAAATTGACTTTTGTTTCATCCAAATCGAACATCATATGTGAGATCTATGAAGGGTTGAAGAACAATTTTTTTATGAATATCGAGAAAGGTCCTAAAAATATGGGCACTTTGAGGCAAAACAGATTGTACCATCATGTCCAAAAGGCCCCAAAACCCCTATTTCCATATAAAATTTGTCAAATTTGGAGAAAGTCATTTTTGAGGCAAAAAAAAAATTAGCAAGTGAAGCTATACGACCTCACCTGCAAAAGGTACAACACACTTTTCAAAAAAAATCTACATTGAAAATAAAATATCATTTTTGCAAAAACTATCCACAATTTTGTTGTATTAAATATAATTTGTTTTGAAAAAATAAAAAAAAATCCTTGAAAATTTTAAAAGTTAAAAAAAAGTAAAAATAAAAAAAAGAGGGGCACTGCGCAGGCCTTGTATAGGCCATACCCTACATGGGTACCACGAGTACCCTTAGGGACCCCCACCCTTAAAAAAGGGTTGCTTTATTTATTGAAAATTATTATTTTTATTAAAAAATTTAAAATTTTAAGTATTAAAAAATCAAACCTCAAAAAAAAATTCTACACCATATTTCCATATACTATGTACCTTTGCATCAACTTTTGTGCCCAAGATTCGACAGTCCACTAAAGTTAGTAGTCCTTTTTAGTAGTTCCTTAATTTTGGCAAGGTTCTAAATTTAGCTAGCGGACTTCTACTTTGGTGGTACTTCTAAATTTTCTGGCAGTTCTCTATAATTGGTGGTTCACTAAATTTGGAGGCAGTTTTCCAAATTTGGCGAAGATTGATTTTTTGAAATTGAAGATCCCTCTCCATTGAGATTTCCTTTTCTGCACCTAAACTTCAAAGCGCAATATCTCAAACATACGAAAGCCTTTTTTAGAGATTTTTTTTTTATTTGAGGTAAAATTTTGTGCTCTTCAAAGTGGTGGAATCCATTTTTGCTCAAGTGATCCCGTTTTTCTAGAAAATTAGTTTTCTCATTAGATTTGAAGGATAATCCTTGTTTTTTGAACTTCAAACAGATATAACTTTCAAATATGACCTCAGATTGAGGTAATTATTTTTTTTGAAAGTGAATATTTTTTTGAGCACTACACATTGGTGCTATTTTCAAGTTCTCATTCTAGTATTTCATTCTACTTTTAGTATTTGAGTCCATTTTTGGATATTGTCAAACTCTAGAAAACAAATCCAGCATTGTAAACACACTGATTTATAAGGTTGCAAATCATTTTTTGTTCCAGGGGGGATTCTTCATTGAGTGAAAAAGGGGGGTGTCTCTCTGTGTGTTTCTTCTTTCATACTCTTACATTGCAACAACAATCTAAAATGGATAAAATGGTTCCTCTAGTCACACCATAAAATTACTTTGAGTGGAAAAATGAAATGGAACTTCACTTAAGAAGTTAAAATTTTATAGAATAACAATGGGTATTGATAAGGAACCTATAGAGGATGAAGAAAATCCTAAATGGTTCAACAAGTGTTATCAAGCTTTTGACACCTTATGCATGGTTGTATCTCCTGATTTACGCTTTCATATTATGTCTGCAAAATCACCAAATGAAGTGTGGAATACTTTGAATTCTCTCTTTGGTAAATAGGATGATTTTAGAGCACATTCATTGAAGAGTGAGCTCATAAGATTGAGCCCTTGCAATTTTGGCACCATTCAGGATTTCTTTACTAAGTTGAATGCCATAAGATTATAGTTGGAGCAATGTGGAGTTAAAAAGGATGACTCACAATTGATTTTAAGCATTCTTTGAAAACTTTCTCTAGATTATCCAATGTTTTTTCTATATTTCATTCAATGAAAAGAGCCTTATAAGGAAAAGCATTTACTATGCCTTCTCTAGGTGAGTTTGCTTTTGATCTCACAAAGGAGCAAGATAACTTGATTCAAATGGGCATTATTAAATATTCTAAGTCTCATGCCTTGGTTGCAAAAAAGGCACTAATAAGAAAAACAAGAAACATAAGAACCAAGGAGGTAGAAAGAAAGATTTAGATTAATTTTCATGTACTTCTAAAGTAGAATCTAAATTCTCTTCAAAAGAGGATTCATCTAAAAAGGAGAAACCCACTTGTGCATATTGCAAGAGGAGTGGACATGAAGAAAATTCTTGATATAAGAAGGATATTAATTAACTAAAACATTTTCTTGAGAAGAACAAAATTAGTTTTCCTTCTCGAATGGTTGATTCAGATTCTTCTTCTAATTCTAAAATTTCAAAACAATCAAAATTTGAATAGGAAAAAGGCCATACTACTCGGGAAGGTAAATCAAAAGGTAAAGCTCTTTGTGCTTCTACAAGTCTTGGATCAAGGAGATGGCTCCTAGATTTTGGAGCTTCTCACCATATGGCTTCTACAAAGTCTATGTTCTATTCTTTTGAGCCTTGTGTTATGCCACCTATTTTGATGGGAAACAATACTTACATGAGTGAAATTGGGAAAGGTTTTATTGATATTGGGGATTGCACCTTCAATGATGTTTAGTGTGTACCTCATTTGACAAATAATCTTCTTTCCATCTATTAGATCACTCATGGTGGAGTAGGGAAGACTATGGAATTCACACCTAATTTAGTTATCATTCGAGACTTGGAAAGTAGAGAAATAATTGCTACTAGGATGGTTGATCATGTATCTTAGTTAAACAACTTTTTAGAATTTGCACCGGATGATGGTTTTGATCCTTTGGTTGTTGATCACACTCCTAGTGTGAGTTTTACTTTTGAGAACTTTGGTTACTTGAAGTTGGGTATTCTCACATCACATCTAGTTCTTGAGCCTTACATTCATTCCCCTTCACCTATTGTTGTTTCTGAGGATACTAGTGTTTCTACATTCATGGCTACTAGTGATTCAGTGCAACTGGATCTACATTGTCTTCTAGATATAGCTACTTCAGATGACTACTTGGTAGACATTGTAGTTTTATTTATAGAGTCTCATATTTCAAATTTGGGAGACACTATTCATGACATTCATCTTCTCTTTAATGGAGTTGATTATTCTTCAGTTTTTATGGAGGAACCCTCGGATCCTCTTGTTCATTCTCCACATGATGATTCATCTCAATTTGACATGATTATGGATACTTTTGATTAGCATTTAGAGGAGGAATCATTGTCTTCAAAGGAGATATTGGAGTCTTTGGATTTTTTTCCACATATATCTCTACTAGGTTTTGGATTTTCATCTTCATTTGTGTGGCGTAGAATGCCAAATTTTATGGTGGTAGTTTTCAACATTAACATGGAGACACATGATCATTTTTCAGATACTTCTTACATTTTAAGCTTCCTTCCCTTATATTCCTTTCAAGAATGTGAATACATTCTTCATACACCTTTGGTTTTATGTCTTCCTAATGGGAGGAAGAATGTTTGACGATCATGGTCCATCTTCTACATCCATTTTCGAGCATCAACCACTGGCACCGTTGACTACTTGAAGGAAGGCTACATGGTATTTCTCATCCTTTCTATTTTGGAGGGGACTTCTTCCTTGCATGGGATTCTTCTTGTGTTGGGAATTTTTTTTTAATTTTTTCTCTTTTGAGGAGGAGTTTTTTCCCACTAGGTTTTCTCCTTTTCTTCAATTGTGAGAGATTTCATTTGTACATGGGTACCTAACATGGCCTAGTAGTCAAGACCCATCTTTGTGTCTTTTCACCCACCTAAGCTATGCTTAAGGGGGGTGTTAGTGTAGGTTTTTTATTTTCATTATGTTAGGGAATATTTATTTTCCCTACACACATTATTAAGCTTGCTTAGGTTATATTAGAATTGTTAGGATGAGGACATGTGGCATAATCCATCAATCGCATGTACATCACTCACACCCACCTTTGGGTAGTTAAGTATCACACCCTCTTTTGGATTTATTAGCCACCTCCCATAACCATTTGTTTTCCTTACCTAAGTTGGAATAACCATGTAATCTGGCATTTACCAAGTAGGTAAAAATCCCACCTATTATGGGCACTTGGGAGTTATTACTCCTCTTGGAATTATCTACCATTATTTTTCTATATAAACAACACTCAGTCCTCCCTTTGGCTAGTAATATGGAATGTTAGTTCAATGCTAAGGTAGTGTTGAGCTTATTCATCTCCTAATTTTTTTTTTCTTTCCTTCAATCATTCTGATCTTGGGTGATTTCACAACCAAATCTAATAGTGCTCTCTCACATGTGTGAGATAATTCATCCTTAACCCTTGGATTTGGTTAGACCAATCCCAACCCTCCATACCTATTGATTTGCATCCTCCTTAAGAGTGTCAAGCTAATGAAAACACTTGGAATCCTCTCATCGATTGTAATATATTTTTAGCGTCATTGTCACCCTTGACAATTTTACACTACCTAGGCTTAGCTCCCCCTTATGTGCCCAAACATTATTGTGCTTACAATTTTCCTATTTTGTAATCATCTTATAAAAAATATAATTAAATTGGGAAAATTATTTGATATTTATTTATGAAGGCCAAAAGACCCAAAATAGGTCTAGACTAGGGCACGATTGCCCTTGTCCAATCTATTTTGGCCCCAATTTAATTATGTCATTGCCAAAATTTTAACATTTAAAAATCCAATTTCATTTTTTAGATTTTGATAATTAATTTTATAGGAATTAAAGGAATGCATATAAATATAATTCTTTTTCACCATTTTAAATCCAAGAATTTTGGAATTATAATTGAACATCTTAAAAGAATTCAAGAAAAAATTCAAGGGTAGAATTAGTAGCATTATTGTAGTGCTTTCATTAATTGAGATCATGGTTGAAATACATTAGGAAGAGGAAGCAATTATGATCAAGGAGCTATTATTATCAAGCATTCCATTTTTATAAATATGTGTGAGTTATCATCTACATGTTAGCTACAATAATCTCTTTTTTTTTGTGGACTAACCTCTTGTAGTTCTATCAAGCAATCCAATAATCCATCAGTTCACTTTTTTGGCAACACATGGTGTGGACATCACTTCAACAAGGGTTTCATACCAAGGTAAAATTGTCATTTATCATCTATCATTTATCATTCAATTAATTATTGTGTTGGCCTTTGCCCAACCTAGGGAATTTCCTCTTGATCATCATAATTAGTTGTACATGGAGGTGAAAACACCAAAACAAGGTTTGACTTTTGAAAGGCCTTATTTAACACAATCTTTCCCCCTTTTTTCATGTGTGTAGGATAGATTCAGATGTTTCATCAAGAGCAAGTCACAATAAACACAAAGCAAACTGTATCTTACCTTTAAAAGTTTTAGATCTCAAAAAAGTAGCACCTCAACTAGAAATGGGTTCCAACACCCTTGTCCCTCCAATTTAGGCATAATTTTTAATAGTTCAGTTTCCTTTTTGTATCTCTTTTTTGGATTTGTAACTATTCTATTAGTTTTCATTTTCATATATGTGAGAAATTACTTTTTGAGATATAGTGTTTATGTCAAATAGGCTTGTTAAATCACACATAAAATTTGTCATCTTTGCAACAAAAAGGACCAAACCCTAGGAGATTGGCTCTCCATTGTGGAATCAAGCCAATCATAAAACCTAGTTGGTTTGTGTCCAAATGTAGAGGGAAAGTGAAAAGAATCTAATTCTTGTTGGATCTAGGATCAACTTTCCTACTTTACATTTTGGTGAACCCAACATATCCTAAACATGTAATTTTCTAATTTTCATAGCATAAATTTTGAAAATTGATCAAAAACATAAGTTATTTGAAGATCTTATTATTGATTTTCATTTTCTTGTTAAAATTAAGCATTTGCATTATTTTTTCATCCCACATTAAGTACCTTGGTGAATTCCATTTAGATCAAAATTGCAAATATTTTAAATTTAATTTTATAATAATAGATATGATTTTCCTTGCTTAGGGCTTAGATATGAGTTATTTCATTGAGAAGTTTGAGTATAATATTAGGTTATTTCATTTATCAAAGTGCATGCACATTTTAGTGAAAAGAATTGAAAACATAAAAGACTCACATAGTGTTGTTCATTTCAAAAGATCAAAAGGTGTTATCATTCAACATTTTCAAGATAAATTGATTAAGTTGCATTTCAAATTTTTGAAAAATTTAATTTAAAAATATTGCATTGCTTTTAAAACATAAAATTTTATGCATGTGTGTGCTTCACATAGACAAATTCGGTTTTCATGTATTTCCATAAATCTATTTGCTTTTGGACCAAAACCCATGCAGTCTCCAATCCTTAGAAAGTATACTTAATTCCTAGATTTTTAAACTATTAAAATTTTGCATCTCTAGTCTAGGGTGACCACACCGTTGTCTAGTCATTTTGGCATCAAATTTTTGTGGAAAAACTTGTCTATGAATTCTATTCAGATTTAGTTTCTATTTATGACATTTGGTCTTGAAACTTCTAAATTTTGTTGTGCATTTCTAGTTTGGCCCTAATTCACCTAATTCATTGGACTACCCTTAAAAAAAGGACAATAACAATATGTTTTTTTTTTAAATCTACTTTTGATATAGAAAAATATGGATTGTCTAAAAAAAATTTTTGGGGCACTGCCTTGAACCCCATTCCATATTGTCAAAAGGGACATACAATGATCTTCGACCGACCAATAGTTTTCCTACCTATGAGAACATCATGGTGAAAGATAATAAAATCATTAATACATTTAATAACATAACTTTACCTAATATTCATTCTTCAAGTAATCATGAAATCCATGATTTCCCCTCTCCTAATATCTCTCATACCTATGAGGATATCTTAGCACAAGAGGATGCAATCATTGATACTCATGATTGCCCCTTTCCAAATATCTCTCCTACTTGTGAGGGTATCTTGGTGCAAGAGGATGCAAACATTGATAATCATGTTTTTCCCTCTCCCAATATCTCTCCTAATTGTTGGTAGAACCCTAAAA
>VDFB02288665.1:0-27771 GCA_007258455.2 Sequoia sempervirens
TTATTGTCTTCATGTTCATGTTAGGAGAAAGTTATTTTGCTTTAGAAGGGAAAGTTCTTTGAATCACTTAAGCTTATGAAAAAGTTTATTTGAAGAATCTTTGATATTAATTCTATTTTTTTTTCTTCAATGTTTCTCATTATTTAGATTCTTGGTTGATTGTAGTTATTCCTGGATTCATGTAATCCTAATTAGAGAATTCATATTAGAAGGAAGGGGATTTATATGAAATTCATTATTGACTTTCAAATAATTAATAGTCTTAAATTTATTGGAAATTTCATTTTGGAGGTAGTTAATCAAAGTTACTTATGTTCATCACTTCAACTTGCTTCAAAATAGAGATGTATGCTAACTATGTAGAGTCATTTCCTTGAGCAATTATTTAATGATTTTTGTAGTAATGTGGGTCATCATACTTGGATTCTCTCTTGGTTGTGCATTACAAACTCAATACAATCTAGTTATCCACCATAACACATGGATTGATTACTAAGGATACTGCTTACTCTAGATTTTGTTATTGTCACAATTTAATTATGAAAAAGTATCTAGTTGAGTTAATGATTTTAGACAAGTGTGACCTTTTGCTATGAATTTAATGCAATATTATCCATATTTTGATGACATGCCTAAAATTTTGAAATATTAATGTTGATTGTTTGAAAGTGAAAACTTTAACTATCAATGGAACTCTTGCTTTCTTTTATTGATGATGTTCATTTAAAGTTTAAAATTTTTCCTATTCAAAAGATTTGACGTTTTAGTATTGCTAAATAATATACAAAATATTATGTTAATTTCTCAAGTATAAGATTGGAAATGAGATAAATTAGCCTCAAATATTAGTGATTATCTTGTTTCTAACAATGATGCTTAAATTTGGTGCAATGGAACTATGATTTGAATCATGTTGTAAACAAGGAGTTTATCCTTAGTGGTATATTGTGTTATGATCTATGATAAAATTATACATTGTTATAACATTTGTTTGTTTTGAGAGTCATGTTAGGGATTGTTATAACATTTGTTTGTTTGTTATGTTTTTGACTCAATTTTGGGATACTGGGTATCCAACGTGGGATAAGGGTGTGGTGGACATCTAGGATGATCTAATTTCTTATACCCTTGTGTTAAATTATGTGTGATGATATTGCATGTTTTGTTGTGTGTTTTTGTTCAGTGCAAATTCTTGTTTGTTTTTTTACTAAGGAGTGGATCACGCTTAAGGGATGAGAGCCTCCTTTTTTGGGGGTTGAGAGAGTCCCTCAATTATTTGTAACATGGGAACATTATGATTCTTGATGTGTGGTTCTCCCTTGGAACATTGAGCTAGATTGGCTCCCCCTTTCATTACCCTTCTTTTTTTGATTAATGGTTTCATCCTTCTTATGGTTTTGAATTGGTGGATTCACAAAACCACTTCTACAAAAAAATTCTATATGCCTAACCTTATTACATTTATGGCACACTATGTTGTGCTCCAGAATAGAGTTGTTCCACTTAGCCTGAGTTTTGCACTCTAAAACCTTATGACCAAAATTTTTGCATGCATAGCACTATCCATGAAATGAAACAATAATTAACCTTTAAGGAACAACAAATCTTCTAAAATTATTAGCATTTAGTCTTTTTCTACAACCAACAACCTAATTCCCAAGTTTATTGCAAGAAAAAATATTTCCTTGAAAAGATTGAGAATTCATAACATTGTACCTTGGAGGTATAAATAAATTAAGACTCATCTTGCCCCTACATTTAGTAGCCTTATGACCAATATTATTGCAAGAATATTAATTACTATTAAAATATTGAGAATTCCTGGTATGTGAAAACTTTCTAAAGTTCTTCTTCTTGTTCTAGATAGGAGTGAATCCACCCTATTTCTAGTTATCTTGTTTTGTCTTTGCATCTCTGGAGGCATTCTTCTTAGAATCTTTAATGGAATATTTTCCCTCCTTTCCTTTTGATTTAAATTTTTCATATAAGTTTATAGATGAAAAGGTTATAGGACTTTTCCATTTTTCAAAACCAAGATCAGGGTATGTGTAGGATCATCATGGAAAAAATAGGTCCTTAAGTGGCAAAAAATTCAAAAATATCAGAGTTAGGCAATTTGACGTAAAAATTTGAATAATTTATCTATATTATTTCAAAAATATGTAACAATAGAGTCTATAGAAAATTGAATGTAGTTTCTAAACTACTAGGTTTATTTAAAAATAAATAAAAATCTATTTGGGGTATGTGCAAGATCATGATGGGCCAAAAAGTGGCGATATGATGGGTATGTGTAGGGTATGTGGCTGACAACTTTTTTTTTACCCAAAATTGATGCAACAAAAATGGTTTTAAAGGACATTCTTAGCTTTCAACCAATATAAATTATGCTTTACTTTGAATTTAATAAATAATTATTATTCATTTTATTTGAATTGACTAAAGTCTAATTGATAGGCTGATTGAAAAACATCTATAGTTTTCAAATGGTATCACATTCTATGCTTAGAATACTATAGGATTAAAAAAATAAAAAATGAATTTCATGAAGTTTTGACTAAGTTAAGGTGGTCAGACATACGAACTTTTTATATTTTCAAAAAAATTTAATAAAAAATTCATAATTAATTATTTACTTGGAAAAAAATTATTAAAAAATATGCATCACATGGGGACATGAGTCCTCTACTTATATATAAAATTTTATAAAAAAATATTATCATTTTATTGTGGTTAGGGTGGTCAGACAAACACCTACTTCTTAATTTTCCCCTAGAATTTAAGTACTACTGCATTGAAATTTCAAATTTTCACCAAATAGATTTTTTTAAAAATAAACCTAGTAGTTTTGAAATTAAATTCAATTTGCTATAGATTCTATTCTTACATATTTTTGAAATAATATAGATAACTTATTCAAATTTTTATATCAAGTTGCTTAACTCTGAATTTTCTGAATTTTTTGCCACTTAAGGGCTTATTTTTTCCATGATGATCCTCCACATACCCTTTGGTAAAAATTTGAAATTTCAATGTAGTAGTACTTAAATTCTAGGGGAAAATTAAGAAGTAGGCGTCTGTCTGACCACCCTAACCACAATAAAATGATAAAAAAAAATTATAAGATTTTAGATATAAGAAGAGGACTCATGTCCTGATGTGATGCATATGTTTTTGGAATTTTTTCCAAGTAAATAATTAATTATGAATTTTTTATTACTTTTAAAAATATAAAAAATCGTATGTCTGACTGCCTTAACTTGGTCAAAACTTTATGAAATTCTTTTTTTAAAATCCTATAGTATGCCAAAGTATAGAATGTGGCAGCATGTTTGATTCAAAAATGTGATACCATTTGAAGCTATAGATATTCAACAACATCAATGGGAGTATTCATAATTCAAAGTGAAACATAATTTATATTGGTGAAGGATGAGAATCTCATTTAAAAACCCTTTTTAATTTCATCAATTTTGGAGTAAGTTAATACTACACCCTACACGCTGCTCATATCCTCACTGACTAATCATATTCTTATTTATGCAGACCATCCCTAACTCTTTAGATGAATTTTGAGAGTTAATCAACTTATCAATAATTTCAAAACCTCCTCTTAGTGTTATACCCTTTTCAATTTGGGTATGTGTAGGATCATCATGGAAAAAATAGGCCCTTAAGTGGCAATAAATTCAGAAAAATCAGAGTTAGGAAACTTGACGTAAAAATTTGAATAAGTTATCTATATTATTTCTAAAATATGTAAGAATAGAATTTGTAGAAAATTGAATTTAGTTTCTAAAATACTAGGTTTACTTAAAATATAAAAAAAATCTATTTGGTGAAAATTTGAAATTTCAATGCAATAGTACTTAAATTTCAGGGAAAAAATAAGTAGGTGTCTGTCTGACCACCCTAACCACAATAAAATGATAATATTTTTTAATAATATTTTAGATATAAGTAGAGGAATGATGTCCCGATGTGATGCATATCTTTTTTTTATTTTTTTCCAAATAAATAATTAATTATGAATTTGTTATTACAAATTTTAAAAAATATAAAAACTCATACGTCTGACCATTTTAACTTGGTAAAAACTTCATGAAATTCATTTTTGTTTTTTAATCCTATAGTATGTGAAGCATAGAATGTTACACATGTTTCATATTCAAAAAATATGATACTGTTTGAAAGGTATAGGTGTTTTTCAATTAGCCTATCAATCAGGACTTTCGTCATAATTCAAAAAGAAAATGAATAATAATTATTTATTAAATTCAAAGTAAAGCATAATTTCTATTGGTGGAAAGTTGGGAATCTAATTTAAAACCCTTTTTGTTTCATCAATTTTGGCTAAACAAAAAGTCATCAGCCACATACCCTACACATACCCACCATATCGCCACTTTTTGGCCCATCATGATCCTGCACATACCCATTTACTCTTTTTCTTTTTCATGTTATTTTATTAGAGTGAAAATATCTTCTTCAAGCTCTGAACATTCAACATTTTTATAATTTAGCTTGTTATTCAAATAATCTTTAATCCTCTTGCCTTATTCAACCTTAACTTTCAAATCAGTGATCACAACTTCTACCTCCTTGAGTTTAATTTCACATCAATTTCCTCCTATTTAATCTTTTAGTTTCCTAATTTCTTCTTTTCATTCTTCATCTTGTGCCTTCAATTTGGAAATTGTATCCTTTTATTTTTCAAGAATGCACTCATATTTTATATTTAGTTTTCTTCCTTCATCCAGATCTTCAAGCACAGATTGGATTTCTCCTTCAAAATCAACTTCACAATCATATAGATTAATGTCCCAATCTTCAGGTTCCATTTCCTCTAGATCTGGTTCTATAATAAACATTTCATTGATTTTTCCTACTGACCCCATGTGTTCAAGATTAGGATCAACCTCATCTATTAAGCTTCTCAAATTCACTTGCCTCTGATACCAATTATTGAACACGCTATAGTGTTGAAAGGGGGGTGAATCAGTATATATTAAAAACTTAATCAATCTCATTTACATATTAAAACATCACATCATATTAACTTAAAGAATACTAGAAGTTTAAAAATGCACAACACAAGGAAACCAATATTTTTACATGGAAAACCAAATGAGGGAAAAACCATGGTGAGAGTTAACTCACAATATATGAATCTTAGTTTTACAAAAAAATACAAATTTTTTTAAGTCTGACTATTTCAAGACTTGTAGGTCCTAAGGTGCATAACCTTATGGCAAGATACAAGGAACTACTAAGATTCACTATCTCAAGATAGGATACATGAAAATTATAATGATAAATATCAACATGAACTCCTATAAAGAAGCATCCAACATATGTTAATGTTGCAATTCCTTTTTTGCATAATTAGTCCATCTTACCGACTTCACATGCTTCGTATTAAATACTCTGCACAACTCAAATTCATAATTTTCTAATCATAAATGTTTTTTATCTTATATAAATATACTCTACAACAACTCAAAACCTTAATTAGGTTGGCTTCAAGATGACCTTTAAAAGAAATATATGATATCACATATGTTAGCTCCAAACATATACAATATGAAGAGAAGATAAGTTGTGGTTCAATACACAACATATCAAGAAAAAAAGTCATCTCAACACATCCTCCAAAGTGATATTATTAATAAGGAAAAATAGTAGATGAAGGAAATAATTTCATTAGCTGAGACAATGACAACACTACTAAGATTGCCAACTGTTCAACCTTACACCACTTGGGCTCGAGACCAAAAAATTTACATTCTAACCAATATTAGAACAATGTAGACTATGCATAATATCTCCTCAACCTTGTCCTAAATAAACTGCTCATTATATATTGGTGTGATAAGAGAAACATATTTAATTAATGAAAACAAAGCATTTCAAATAGATTGTAGCACTTCAAATCATAAGATGTTGCATTGTTGTACACCAAAAATTCTTAGACTTTCTAGGATGAACCCATACAACTTTCTAAGCATATTCCCAAGTCCACACAACCACATCTATCTCATCAGAGGAATACAAAGCATTCCAATAGGCCTTCATCAACACTTTTCTCTACCACACCATAGATCAGATCACTTTCACTTGTAAATTTCACTGAACAAGGTGTAATGACATGAATTCTTAGATATAACACCTTCAAATCTTGACCATCTTATCTTCTAAATTTCAAGACTAAATATTGCTCTATAGAAGGATGTAGACCAAAATACCATGACGCCATCTTAGACTATAAATTGTGAATTCCTTAGCAAAACTTCGGTAGCTTATCTCCATGTGTGATGCATCAAATATAAATAATATCAATATAAACATATTGTAAACACATTAGAACATGTTTACCTACATCTAAATCACCCTTAGACACCAATTTGATCATCATTCTTCCATATACTATGTTGTTGACTATATAAACAAATATCTCTACATTTCCACTATTTTCAGAGAATATACAAACTTCAACATACATATTTGACATAAATGAAAACACATCTTGAGCTGACATCAATGACAACAATTATTTCCAAAAATTTCAAGGCCTCATGAACATGATTGTCCTTGTATATTTAGATGATATCATTGTCTTATCAAAGTGTGCAAAGGAACATTTCACTCATCTAAGGAAGATTTTTGATAGGTTTAGGGAGTATGGTGTATCCCTCAATCCAAAGAAATGTATCTTTCTTGTTCATGAAGGTAATGCTAAACACCCAGAATACTGAGAGGGGGGGTGTGAATTAGTATTCTATTAAACCAATTATCAAAAGATATTTAACTCTAGTAGTAAATGAGTACATGAATAAAGATAAACACAATACAACACATGAAAACCAAGATTCTTATGTGGAAAATCCAAGAAGGGAAAAACAACAGTAAGGATTAACTAACAATATATTATAACTAGTTATAATATATTACATGACTCACTGCCAGGACTCACTATCTTTAAAAGGCTCATAGCTTCAAAATAAGTAAAAGAAAAAATGGATACATAGCCAAGGTATGAATTGATACAAAATGCATCTTCCTTTTGTTGAATTAAGTTCTAGTGAAGTTCTAAAAACAAAACACTATTGTTCTCTAATGTTGCTCAGTATATACTTTAATTCTACACCTATTCTAATTTCACACATATGAATATGTAGGTATACACGAAATCATATCTTATGCACATGTCATATATTTCGCATCACACATCTCTCATATATTATCTTTGTGACACTAAACTATTTCACATATATACCTTATATCACTTCTGCATACATCAATTAGGTCAGCCTAATAAGATGTAGCTCTATTTCAATTCAAAAAAACTTGCTAGCTTCATACATGGAAACAAACTCTTCATGCTCAAAATAAGTGTGAAAAACTTGAATTAAGGTTAGCATGGATCTAAAATACATCCCCTTAACATCTGAAACACATTAATTTTCATAACATAACTTCAAGCATTGAGTCAACAAACAATTAGAATCAACCACAAAATAAGCCAATCCACTCAACCTTAATCATCCGTGTCAGCATATAAGAATTTTCCTCTTCGAATATATGTAGTGATAACACATGTAAACATTCTCCAAAACTTGTAGAGTTTGAAACCAAACATCGAAGGAATGTGGACCAAATAACTTTTATCAACCTCTACAATATAGGCCAAAATATAGTTTATCAGACTTCTATCATTTATAAATTTTAGCCAGATTAACCAAAATTGTTGAAACCTTGAACTTAAGTGTATTAAGTAGTCCCAACCATCATACTATAAGCACATAATATGATCTTGAAATATGAGCGAATCTAGACTAGAATACTAGATCAAGATGATACAAAAAATGTTTTACCGGATTAGGTAGAATTGATAACAAACATGGTTCCAAGACCAATGAAAACATAGAAAAAAAGGTTCATTCTTCATTATTTAAACAATTTCCCCCTTTTTCATTGATGAAAACATGTGCCAAAAAATTAATTCCAACAATCCAACTTTAAACAAAACCATCTCCCTCAAACACAATGTCTAAACTCTAGAAAAAAACTTTTAAAACTGCTTCAGCTTCTCCAGACATCTCAAACAAAATTTTATCACCAAAATTTCTAACCATTCACACAATCTCCCCCTTTGAAATCAAGGAAAAGGGGTGTGCCAAGGAGACACAAAAACAAAAATACAACTCAAAAATGAAACAATAGGCTCCCCCTTAGGGAGTTATCCTAGAATTACATATGATCATATGTACAACAAAAACTGAAAGCAACTGCAAATAAAAATAACAAGGTGAAGTATGTTCACCCGAAGGGGGAATCACCTTCAATTTCCTTGAGTATAGCTTCCCAGGCATATTTCTCTTCATCCCAACTGTTCTTATCTATAACAAAGAAGTGTAGACAACCAAAGCCCATTGAATGTTCTCAAAACCATACAACAGTCTAATTAATGGAAACCTATTATTCACTTCTAAATTGATCCCATTGGTCCAAAACTTTTTCAATGTAACACTTCATCTCTCTCTAATCGCCAATGGTAGTGTTCCTTGAAGAGGCCTACAATGGTGACAAACATAATGTCTTTGCTTTGTAAATCCAACCTCACTTAAACTTTGTAGATCACGAACTCTTTTCTTAGTGAATTTACCCTGTCGCTTTGTTACTTTGATTTCTTACTATATATGTGAGTCTCAAATGCCGCGGATTATTCATCGAGTTGATATACTCCATGGATCACACATTATTACACATATATCCCATCTTGGGTACATACCTTGGAATAGAATCCCATCATGTCATTTCATACTTGGTATCTTAACCATGCCATCACAATTGTCCTATTTATCTTTTAGTAGTTTACTTCAATGTAGCAATCTTCATCCTACATATCTTCCTAGTCAAATGATTATCACTTATGAGCAGACATTTCCTCGCTTGGTCCTGATAGAATTAGTGACACCTCCTCTTTACAGACACATCATCGCCACTATATTTACACATCGGCCTAATTCATTTTCATGAGGTAGCCCAAATGTGAACTTGAAGTCTTGTGAATTTAATTACATTTTCAAGACTTAGGAGCTCCATTAAGATACTTTATGCTTCACCATCAATTGCATTGAAATCCAAAATTTCATAGATTTTGTGTCATGGGTTTAACAAGTTCTTCGTCACTAATCAACTACTCACAAATTCTCAGACTTCATGCATTTGAAAATACCAAGATTTAAGATCTTTGCATATCCCGAGTCCACACAGGAATCTCCAATATTAACAATTGATCTGATGGATAATAAGACTCTAATTTCTTTGTTCTTAGGTTTCAAGTTGATGTTGATTTCGCCAGCCTTAATATTGACATCCTAACAGATCTCAAACCAAAGATAAATCAATGAACATAACACTTTTCATGAATTCCAAAGGTACGTGGATTTTTTTTGTAGAATCCATATGCATTTGGATTCCCCGAAGCATCATTATTCTGCAAATTCCTTCAATCACAGTGAGCATCATTTAAAATAATAGGAATAGGAATAATTGTAATAATTCATATAGAGTAGGTGTGAATAAATAAGCCGATTTGAAAATAGATCTCATGTCATGCCGAAATAGTATGAAGATCATTCCCATGACCCTTAATTGTAATTAGCTTCCTTCACCAAATGATCAGTGATAGAATACTTTCTTTGTAATGAAAAAAACTTAATCCTTATTTTGAACTATCCATATTTAATATAACATCTCTTACCATTAAAAAAGTATTCCTTTTCCCTTGCTTTATTTGGGAATAATTAATGATAAATAGGACTTAATTCTACCTTGATCTAGTGTTGTGAGGTGTTTTACGCATCCGCATTAGGTCTTGGGACCTTCTAATCTAAATTAACTTAACTTTTCCCTAATTTAATGTTGTAAAATGTATTTATTTATATCTTCACGTTGAATTTAGAAGGCATGTAAATCAAGTGGACCTAATCTAGTGTTGTAATGTGTTTTACACATTCACATGCGATGTAGGGTCCTTCTAAGATAAATAGACTCAATTTTTCCTTAATTTAGTGATGTACAGTACATTTATTTACACTTTCACACTAGATTTTGGGGCTTATTTCATTTATGGCCTTTAGATCATCATTAATAGGCCCCTATGACCCCATAGTGTGAATCCCTTTGCTTATTTTGATAATTTTTTTGTTGACAATATCAACATATACACTCAATTTATGCATTCCTCGACACTTTAGCTAGAAAAATGGCCCCTATGGGACCCATTATGTTAAACAAGTGCAGGAGAACTGAGAGGGGGAGGTGAATTAATTATCAAAAAATTCAAATTTAAAACTTCAACACTTATTAATTCCACAACCACACTATTTTGTTATTAAGAGCATGAAACACAAATAATAGAAAGTAAATCAACACAATGAACACCATATTTTTACGTGGAAAACCCAATAAGGGAAAAACCATGGTGAGGGCTAACTCATAATATAAAAGATTATAGAACCGAATACTAAGGTTCACTGCGAAGGGCTCACTACCCAAAAGTGGACTCACTATCCAAGTACAAAGTTGCACTGTCTATAGAAATAACTCACTGTCCAATAGGGAGGCTCACTGCCTACAGATAGAAGAGAGCACAAAAGATCCACGACAACAATTAATGCACATTTGTAGCTTGAATAAGGATTGTAGAAACCTTTAGCTCACTACCTTCAAGAATCCAACACAATTAAGAACTACTGTCACAACTCACTCACACACACACACTTCTGCTCTTATAATTTTTGGCTCACTTTCATCACTTTCCATAACACTGTCATACAACTCTTCATAATTCAACTTGCTCTTATACCATCCTTAACCTTAGAGACTTTCTCCAAGGTCGGCCACAATTACCTCATTTCATAAATTCAAATTAGGTTGATGACTCAACATACCCATGGTGGAAATGAATGAGAGTGGACCAATAAAAATAATTTCCAAGATCAAAAAATATTATCTTGAATCAATCACACACTTCCTTAACTAAATTTTATTCTCTAAATGAAGTGTAAACACCAAGTTAGACAAACCTAATGAAAAAAAAAAAAGAACAATGACGTACATTCTTCCCAATAACAAGATGACACATGAACACCACAACATGCTTCATTATGCACAAGAATACATCTTAGAATATTCCAAATACATCCACAGTAAATGCAACAAACTTCAAACACTGAACACCTTCCAACAGTCCAACCAAACTGTACAAACTCACACTGAAACACTGAAACATGACTTTTGGATCACCAAATTTTAAACTTCTTTGCCAGAGCATAGAAAAGACCTTCACAAGACATATCCCAGATCCACAAGATCTGAAATGAAATAGAGGAGGACTACAAAGAAAAAATATTTCTCCTAGTCCACAAAAGACCAACTCTGTTAGAACAGTTCATATAACAATGAACGTAGCATTCATGTACTATTAAACCAAAAGCTAAAAATTAGGAGATACAACCACTAGATCACCATTGTCAACCCTCTAGATCCGTACAACCATAGGATCAACATAGGAGAAATGTGAAGCACATACCAGAGCACTTTCTGAACACATTGATCACTCTGACTTCTCTTCTTTATTAATTTTCTCAAAAGCACTCAGAAACTTATCAAACTAACACAACTACAACACCATAAAGATAACTCCATGTACTCACAATATCTCAGTGGCATCTCAACTATACATGTACAATCTACAACATATTGTTCACTGTGTTGACATCAATGACAACATTAATGACAACACCACCAAAACTTGGTCATACTGTAACGCCCAGTGGTGTGAACCCCAAAGGACAACAAAACACTACACAATTTTTTTTAAAAAAAAATTGAAACATAACATAAGATGATCATGAATATATATTACATATAAATAAATTATACAATTACAATGACGATTACATCCTCTGGGGTACACAAGATGGCTTCACTAAATCCTAAAACTAAAACCATAACATTAATGAGCGAATCAATATTACATAAAGATAACATATAGCCATCCATGATCAAAGGAAATATAAAGGATACATACATATTTCTATTACATTTCAATTTGTAGTTCAAAATTACAATGTTGGAGCATATTTCCACAAATACAAAACATCATGGACACAATAATACATTACAACCATTTCCCTGAGTACATTACATCACTTCAGGAGTACATATGTGTCCTGTCATGTAGAGGAAAAGATACATCAAATAAAAAAATGATGCATCAAAGAAGAATAAGCTACAAAGTGAAAAGTAGTCTTTAACCAAGTGAAGCTTTGGAAACTCTGTATCCGCTTCTGCATGACGAACACAACCTGGGAACCCAATGGGGTACATAGAACATTCCACTTGACCACGTGGATCCAAAGATCTAGCCCCCGTGCTAAGAGATGACAAGAAAGACCCACACCCAAATCAGTTAGGTGAACAATGGAAAATGAGACTCCACGACAAGATCAACAACAGACACAAGACTACATCTCACATCATAAACACATAACTACGACAAAATAATGGAAAGCCCCACAAAACCAAATTCCAATATTATAGATCAACAGTAAATAACCATAAGAGGTGCCAACAACAATAGAATCCAAAGCCTTCAAATGAAATCACAATATCAACCAATGATAATTATCAAGGGCGCCTTTCATTAACATCAATCAAGTTGCCATGGGGCATGTATGCAACACTAAAAGATATAACTTGGAGGCTTCAACAACAATCACCAAGAACCAATTGCCTCAACAACATCAACAATTTAAACAACACTCCCAGAGGCAACCAAACGAGGAAAATAAACGGGTACTATAGGAGAGTGTCATTGCATGGCCTTACATGGATTAGCCAGGCAACCTATCACAAGGTACCACCTCCATCTATGGTTATCCAAGATAGCTATCTCAAGGTGACCACTCCATAGGTTAACTCATGTGGGACCACTTACCTTTTGTGAGGAGAAGGTAGTGATCTTACCAACCAGGTCTTCTCATCCCATCCTTAGCCTATGAAAGCACTAACAGTATGGGTGAGGCTCATAATTAATCTTGTTTAGTCTTTATCTACCCAAACCTACTAGTTCATTAATTATATTATCACTTGTTTAGGAAACTCTTCCATGGGTTACCCTAATAGCCCCTTTGTGCGTTGGACCCCCATGAAAAGCCACTCCCTATGGGTACCAAACCAAAACAAACAAGGGGTGTACCTCATCTTACATAAAAATCAAGGAGTACATATCACACAACATGGGAAGCAACAACCATCTCCCAAGCCCATTCCATATTACTGAAACGAGAACAAAGGATGTACCACCCACAAGAACTCAAAATAAAAAATTGAATCAATGAATCACAAAGGTCCAATCATGGAAGAATCAACATAAACCAATTTTATCCATTGCCTCTGGAAGCCTTAAACACAAAAAAACAACAAACTAATTCAAACACATCGGGTTCCCAACCATTTCAAAATATGACAGCAAGAAAGTTAGCACATCAAGTCTCCTTATTGAAAATTAACACAAGAGAAAGACTCATAACATGGAACGTCAAAAATGGCTATACAAAACCACAATCACAAAATGACAAGTGTAGAATAAAAGTAACAACATCATAACAGAATCTTCAATCTTATTCAAGCTAGCATAATCAATTCAATATAGAATCAACTACGTTGACTGATAGTAAATCAGTCAATAAGGAATCTAAGAGAAACCTCAATATTCTCCTTGCATGATACCCAATGACCAAATACCAACAAACTAATAATTCAAGTATAAAACGATATTCCAAATACCACACTTTCCGAAGACTATCAAAAACAACTATTAAATGATTACAAGGGACAAGCATTAACTATAAAAAGGTAATCTAATTCAACTATTTAATTAAATCCCTCAATTGTCTAGACATACATAACTCAATTCCCTATTTAATTTTCCAATTTCCTTCTCTATCATTCAACTAATTCACAATGGCATACAATTTCAAAAGAATTATATCAAAAGAACATACTCAACTCCTCATTACTTATAATAATAAATATATATAAAATCTATACATACTTATATAAATACATTATAAAAGGAATGATATCATATTGTATTTAATTTCCACAATTACAAAATTCCATAAAGAAGAGGAATCAATATATTTTAATTGAAAAGTAAATCTTAATTCCGTAAAACAATCTCATATTAAACAAGGACACCATACCCTAAACTACTATGAAAATAACATTCGTACATTAAGAGAGTTAAAAAGAGTTTGTCAATTATCTAATTCCTTTGAATAAGTCCTCTAATTTCAAACTCATAACTATTGAATATTTTCAAGAAAAAAAAAAGAATCACTAAATATAAAAGTATCCATTCTATATAATTATCATAATCAAATCATTTTCGTAAATATATATATTCTTAATCCAAACCCACACTAATTACATAGGAGATTTACAATCCCATAA
Organism: Sequoia sempervirens; assembly: GCA_007258455.2. Lineage (NCBI taxonomy): Eukaryota > Viridiplantae > Streptophyta > Pinopsida > Cupressales > Cupressaceae > Sequoia > Sequoia sempervirens. The sequence goes on from VDFB02288665.1 coordinate 14,530, forward strand.
TTCGCCAATTGCAAACAAAATAAATAAGTAATAGTTAATCAATGAATATTTCCCAATCATCTTTTAATAATCTTTTTGTTAATCTAAGTATTAACAATTCACTTATTTATTTAGTCTTTAGGTTCGTTTATAACTTATAAATACTTAAATATTAATATCATGCCAATACATGTATCTATATATACCCATATGAATTTCATTTATTTACTCTTTAGAAACTACTCATTTAAAATTTTAAAGTAAATAAAGAGAACCTAACTTCTCTCATATATCTCCCACGGTATGGTCTTCACTTCAACTTTTAAAATTCCCTCTACCAAATTGTTACTTTTGTATGTCTAAATCAACAACCACTATTTTCAATTTCAATTACTCTTTTATTTGCTAAAATTACTTAATTCATCTAACCACCACAGATTAATTACTTTATGATTATCTAATTCGACATCTTCAAATTTTAAATCACTTAAAACTAAATTCTTTTCCATTTAAAATATTTAAGATACTATATGACATATTAAATAAATCACCACAATTTTCTTTTATTTAAAATCCTAACATATATCCATATTTGGACAAAGATATATATACACATATAGACATAAAGTCTTATACAAATATACTTAACTAAACACTCTGCTATTTTAAATTGAGCAGTATTAAATCAGCTAACATTGAACACTCTCATGACTTAATAAGCGTAAAGAAACTTTAACTGCACACATGTATACACATATATCTATTGACTCCCAACAAATGAAATCACGTATTTAATTTTAGAATTATTCATTTTCTTAATGAAATCTATCTCTAATAAGATTGGATAACTTTATGTTGAAAATTAGAGATAATTAAAAAACTAATGCTCGAGCTAAAACTTAGAGAAAAGATGTTTTAAACATACCAAATATAAAAAATAAAAAGGATCATTGGGGACGCCAGATAACGTGGTTTATACGCCCTGCCATATATCACCAATATAAAGCGTAACAGGGCACCATGCCTAAATTTATTAGTATATTAGTATTACCCGGAACTCGGTGGAGCAATCATTAAATAAGTGAAAGTGAGACTTACCTTATTTGCAATTTGTAGTAACATAACTTTCAGGCATATTCAAATAATTACATAAGATTTTGACTATTGTGAATATAGTTTAAGATGGTATAATGGTAAAACTCGGTTAGGCACCAAAAGTAACTGAATACGCTTATATCCAACAAGTCTATGCCGATTACGATATTAAAGAACCAATATGATAGGTTTGCAGGCAACACAATTTAGCAGCAGTGCAAACAAGGTACATACAAGCTAATGTAGGATACTTAGCACTAGCATATGTGGGACATGAACCCATGAAAGAATCCGGCCAAATGATGAACCATTTAATGTTTAGTCAGGCTATGGCGTACAACCCAACGTTTGAACTGTTTAACAGGAGGGACACAAAGGGCCTGGCTTAAATGTCACACACTAAGCTTTGACTGCTTAGTGTGGACATGCGTGGGTCCCCCTCTTCACCGGCCATTCCAATATCGGGTTTTTAGTGTCATTTATATTTTTTTCTTTCCCGTTGCCTTCACCTGCCTTCATTTCTGTTTACCTTAGCAGTTCTGTTAACCGCTGCAGTCAGCAGTCAACTGCCCAGTTCCCGCTTATGATTCAAACCAAACTCAAAACTCCCGCGCTGCAAAGTTTGGTGGATTTTGATCACATAAAATAAAATAAAGGCTTCTCATGGAATATTGTTATTGCAGCTGAAGCATGTGAAAATGCTCTGATAAACATACAAAATGTGGAATCATAGACAAGGGACGTGCTGAATGCCTGAAATAAATGTGGTCTCATGGAATGCCAGATAGCAGGATATACGTAAAATAGAGTTTTTGAAAGGCTTCAGGAACTTTCAAGTAAATGCAACTACAGTTATAAAGCCAGACTCCGCAACCTCTGTCAGTAGCCTCCCTGCCTATGCGAAAATGGGAGCTTCAAAACAAGGTATGGAATCCATTCGAGGATTTTTTTGAGATGTTGTGGTTGCAACTACCTTGGTAGACATGTATGCAAAATGTGGAAGCATAGCCAAGGCATGTGAACTGTTTGAAAAAATGCCTCAAAGAAATGTGGTCAAATGGATTGCCATGATTGCAGGATACACAGAATATGGAAGCATAGACAAGGCACATGAACTGTTTAATAGAATGCCTCGATGACATGTGTTATCTTGGAATGCCCTGATTGCAAATTATTCACAAATTTTCTTTTTAAAAAAGGCTTCAGGAATTTTCAAGCAAATGCAATTGGCAGGTAGGAGCTCTGCTATGAGCTCGTCAGTAAATTGGCTTTCATTATTCTCTTTCTCGCTACACAATGGAAGTATCTGCTCTACTATGAGTTGAAAATTTGCTGAGATAATGTATGTAGAATAATGTAGTGTAATTGAGAGGGAAATAAATTTGGAAATTTTTAAATTTTTTATTAAGAATGAATAGTGTGTTTGATGGCACCAATTGAGGTCTCTTTTTTCTCTATGAAAATGAAGAAATATGAAACTTAAAGTTGTCTCTACAAGTTGCTTATTCTGCAGTTCACAACTTTGATGAGTCTTTGATATAGATTGATCCACAATATTCTTGGAGATTAAGTGTATCACATATAATTTGTACAAAATGACTTTCATAAAGTTCATAGGTTAACCAAATTTGAATAAATAAATTTATCTCTATATGACAGGTTCACCAAAGAGTTGAAAAGTGTAAGTATAAGCACATTGTCTAACCAAAACGAATTTTATTTTGGTGAGGTTAAACTAGTTAACATTGTAGACAAGTGAGACCTTTCTTTGGGTGGGAATTATTTTCCTATCTATAAAATCATGCTTAAAGAAATTAGTTTGTTAGAAGAGATGGTGAGGAGATTAGGGATCGAAGCTTTGGAATAGGGTATGGACATCTATCAAATCATTAAGGATAGAGCAATTATGTTTGATGTAGTTGCAATTGTTTTGGTAAAAATGTATGCAAAATGTGGAAGTATAGACAAGGGGTAGGAACTGTTTTGGGATCGGAATTCAACATCTTTATTCTAATCTTCATTTCTAGAAACTTTTTGGCATTCTTTTGTTTGTTGTTATATATCTTATCTTGCTTTTTTTAATTTCAAGTAGCAAAGGCATGGTTGCACTCTACACTGTGCCGACATTCTTATACTAAAATTGGGCTTTGTTCTTCCTATTAGCAACCTCAATTTTTTAATAGACCCTCTTATTATTTTCCATCATCTAGTTTATATAGTTTCTACCTTTCATTCTTATTACCTTTTAAAAGTCTTTAAACAGTCTTGTCATTCATAAAGTTAATTTTTAGTAAGCTACCCAATTTCTTTTTTTTTTATCATTTCCCAACTAAGTCCCATTTAGATTAAGAATTTAGCTTAAGTAAGACAAGTTAAGCAATCTAACTAGAAATAAAAATTATTTGTTATTTAGTTGGTAGATAATTTGTGTGCTTGTGTTAAGTAAACTCATTTCTGATAGATTGCTAGTTGAATCCTAAGATAATTGAAAAGGGTTTCCTACATTTAAATTATGTAGGTTATATATCTCCTATCTATATTTGTAGTGAACTTGATGTTAGTCCTAACCTTCATTGTTTATTCCTTTTTTAATATTCAAAAGAATATTTTTGTATAAACAACAAACTCTCATTCTAATGTTTTAGATTTAGTTAATTCTACTTTGACTTTTTAATTTTTCGTCATTCAACGAAACTCTTTTTGAGTAAACATAAACATGGTCACAACATATAGACCTTCTCACAATTAGGTTAGTGTCCATTTAATACACTATTGTCTTTGTCTTTTATTTTCACCTAAAAATAAAAACTCTACATTTTTCTACTCAAACTTTGTATAGTACATATAAGAATGAATCATTTTGATGTTCTTTGATATAAATTATTAGCCTTCCTTCTTTGACTATCCCTTCCTCACACATTATCTCTTATAAGAATCCTCATCTAAATCTATCCATATATTTTCCTTCCTCCATTACCCTTCCTTCCTCTATTGTCATCCACCCCACATGTTCCACTCTATATGTCTCACAATGATGATCACTTTGATAATGAATCCCTATTAGATGATTTTGAATTTGTCACTCACCAAAATTGAGCACCACTTGTCTCTCCTCCAAAGTAGCCTACTTGATGATGTCACCTATTCCTTAACAAATATCATCATCACCCATCTTGAGAGGCTAGAGATATTACAAGGTATAGGATATATTGTCCATACTTATGTTCCTTCATAGTCGAGCTCTCCTACCTTCATCCCTCTCTTCTAGCCAACTTATTTTCTTTTTCCTACATCTCCATATTCCTTCACCTAAATTTCCATGCCTACTCCTCATCCAACACACATTACTACCATTATTTCTCTCTCAATTCCTCCTTTTAACTATGATCATGTCCCTTTAGGCAACCACTTTACCTCCTACCCCTAGATGAGCCACCCTTTCAACCTTTACCCTTCACTTACCTTGCTTGATCCTCTCTTACCACTATTGTCACTCCCTCTCCTATCCTACCATTAACCTCGCAACCCTTGCCATACTCTTACCAAAACATTATTTATTTTACATCTCCTACCCTCAATGTCCCAACCTATGCCCCTAGTACTATCATTTACCACCTCGTTCAAGAATTGTCACTAATGCAATGCTAGCTATCTATTATCATATCATCTTATGCATTTGGGGATGAAAACTTAAGCCTCTTTCATAGCATAATATATTTGGCTATAATAGATCACCCATAGGAACCATAGTTCATCATGATAAACATTGACATACATGTATGATTGGATAAGAAATCCTAAGATGCATGTTCAATCCTTTATAGATCAATGTGCATTGATTATTACTTTGATTATCTATTCATAGCTAAGCTTTATCTATTCATTAAGGGAAAAAAAACATAAAATGGTTCTACTCTTTATCTACCTATTCTTTGGGTTCCTTCCTCTATCCCACTTATCTTTTCACGGAACACATTCAAGTCAACCTAGGATTGTAGGTTAGTTTCATCAACATTATACATTGCAATCAAGACAAATAAGAAGGTGATGGATTTTATATTTTATCAGCAATGCATTCTTTCATAGATCTCCTATCTTCTTCTCGGCTCTAATATCAATAGGGTGTTTATAAGGAATGTTTTGCAAAGCATCGGAATCAAAATCTCTTGCACAAATATTCAACGTTTATAACACTTTGTACTACTTTGTATGATTGTACATAGGTGATAGATCATTTTAAGGCCATCTCCTCATTGGCCTCTAATGTTTTTATTGTTTTAGCCTCATTCTCTTCCCAAGAAACCAATAATTCTATAAAGAACACCAATAACTTATAATTTTCTCCTTAACCCAACCTTGATCAAATAGTCAACTAAAGTAACTAAAACTATCTTGCTCCTCATCTAAACTTACTATCTCCCTTTTTTGACAAGCTAATACTAATTGCATGAAGCTAGAAAAGTCTCTAATTCCATCTTTCAAGAGTTTCTTTCCAATAACCTTATCCATCTTCATCTTGAATCCAACCCTTGAACCCTAAGCTCTTCTTAATACACCTATAATCTTTGATTAAAATCCACTATTATTGATAAGGGTAATTTTGAAATGAAGATAGATGTAGGTCTTACAAAAACTAAATATCTTCTCTAGTTATAATAATTAATAAAAAAAATCCAAATAATCCAAATTTAAGTAATATTTTTATACTTTTTAATATATAAATCTCTAGCAACAAACTCCCTTGATAATCACCACAAAAAATTAATGATCACCCATAGACAACTTAATGATGGAGATGAAGGGTGCAAAAACCATAAATGGTGGGGACAGTGGAGGTGAAGGCTTTGGAGATTTTTTAGATGGTGGCGAGGGAAATGATGAGTCAAAAGATGGAGAAAGTGTTGGTGAGAAAGAGTTGGCTTCCTACCTATGGGTTAGTGCCCTTTTTAATCCCCTTACCCTTGTGGTGGTGGTGACAGCCTCTGCATTTGTTCCTGAGACTGAAGCCCTCATCATTGTTCCTAGTTCCTTCCCTTGTGTTGTGAGCTTGGGATCATGTGCTAGCCTTGACATCCTTAATGAGGTTGATGTAGTTATATATAAGTGATTATTGGTTGGTTGTTATGTTGTGTGGATCCTTAGTTGATTCCAATATCCTTTGTGTGAGGTGGGTTTGAAGATAAATCTTCTTGCCTCATATTCCTATCTGATGCCTTCTACTACTAACATGTGTGAAGTTGAGATTGTACCCTTTCTATCCCAATCGAGACCTTTGTTCCATATCCCCTTCTTTGGGTGAAGCTTCCATTCCTATTATTACTAAGAGAGTGCCTTATCTTCCTTGTAGTAAATTGGATTGTAGTGTTGAGGAGGTCGTTCCTCAACCTCCTCCTATCTGTTTTTAGCCTAATGAGTGGGTGGACAAAACCTTATGCTTTCCTACAACATGCTCTCATTGGGAGATTCTTGGGTTAGAGACCAAACATTGATATTATTCGTTGTTGGGCATCTGATTGTTGGTGTGGTTTTGTTTTGTTGAGGGTGAAGGCTTTGAGGAATGCATTCCTTTTATTTTCCTTCAACTCTAGTGTGGACTAATCTCATGTTTTGTTAGCTAGACCCTAGTTTTTGGGTAAATCCTTTCTTTACATTCAAAATTAGTTTGTTGGTTTTGATGCTACCAAGACCAACTTAGTTCTTGTTTGGGTTCATCTCCTGGAGCTTCCTTTAGATTGTGGGGTAAAATTATCATTCGTGGTATAACTGATGCTATTGATCAATTTGTTACCATTGACAATGTCACAAAATCTAGAATATAATTTTTATTTTGGCTTGCTTTTTTGTCCTTTTCCTTTCATAAATTGTTCCTATTTGATTGAGAAATAGCATCAAGGATGAAACAATGCAATAATTTGGTTAAAATTGAAATGAGAACTATATTGTGTATTTTTCATTTTAATATAATGCACAAATTTATGAATCATCACAAATTGTAGGTTTAATTTAAAATCCACAATATTTCAAAGATACTCCACTTGTATTAAAAATAGTGTATTGTAAGATATTGCAATGACTTATAATGTTTTGACACTAACAAGTCCTCAAAACAAGAATCCACCAAAAATGACACAAGGAGTCATGATGCACTCTCATGATTCCTAAAATACCTTAGTCCACTAGGGAGACACCTAAAATATGGGGAGGAAAATCCATTACAACTTTTCCATGTCGATATACAAATGAATAAGTCACCCAAAAATAAAAATACAATGTTTAGTTATCTTCAATTAATATTTAAGTATTCTCTTGTACATGGAATATATAATAGGCTAATATATTTTACATCTTATCACCATGTATTTATATCATTCACCTCTCTCCCACTCTTAGCATATGGGTGTAGATAAACTTGGAATTTCATGTCAAATAAAAAAAAATCCCTATCTTCTCAACACTCTACACTAGACATTCATTTACACAAGGGATTAGATCTATTAAAAATAAATTTGAGAGTAGATAGATGGGGGATAATATCTTTCAAAATAAAGAAACAACAATTCTAAAAGAAATCCAAGCATGTACATGTATTAGTATCCTTTCCTTCATGTGTAATAAATCTACCAAACATGGCTTTCCATTCTTATAAACACATGTTATTTTGAAGAAAAGGATAATACAATGATAATGCACCAAATCAAAAGACATTGTGCAAGGAGGGAAAAAGGAAAAGGCATCATTCTAGTTATACATGTCATATGCTAGCATATAATACAATATGTTTCCTACATGAATAAGGCAAGGCCACAAATTATCATTTTTAACTATCTTGTATTAGATTGTATATTATTCAATACTTGTAGCCAGTAATACATCATCTTTTATGCATATTAAATCTATCCTTAGTACAAGAGCCAACATAAAACAATTGAGTAAATATTTATTTCTTGTTGTTGCTCACTTAAATGCAAGGAAGAAACTATAAAATAGGGAATTTTATATTATATAAGAAATCATATATTCTTTCATATCCCCACTTTACATGTGTTTGATAAGGCTAGAAATAGGGGATACAAGATGCCATAATTATATTTTAAACATGTGATGGTGTTTCTTCACTTGATAAGAGCTAATGTTATAATAATGGTCATGGTAGATTGCCATATCATATACAAACCACCTATATACAAACCACCTATATTGATATAAGTAGCATTTATGGATTTGGTAGGGTTGTCCAAACCATCCAAACTTGCCTACATCCATACAAACATAATGTCTCTTTACATACTAAATAAAAACCTAAACCAAGGAAACAATGCATTTTAAATTTTCCATATAAAATAAATTCCTCTATGATGTACCTAGCTTAGGCAATCCCTCAATTTTAAAATCCATCGATCATAAGTCAACCAACCAATAATCACTTATATATAACTACATCAGTATGAATTATCAATATGTTTTTCCTTGTACTAAACTACCTAGTTCATGGACCACATGTTGATGAATTTAAAAAGAACAACGAATACATAAGGCAATTTGATACACGACAAAAACTAGCAACAAAGAATTGTAAACTAAAATTATATAAATGCATATGCAAACAATATGGGGTTATGAAAGTTGAAATAAAAGGTTGACAACAAATTGAGAGTCTTAGGATGACAAGGGGATACATGGTGTAAGAAAAAGAAATGGAGCCAAAACCAGGAGAATCCAACATATTCAATTCAAATAATTTTCACGTCTTCTATGTCAAGGTATTCTAGACTATTGATATTTTTAAAATCCCATGTATAGACTAACTATATTCATTAAATGTTTTCTATGGATTCTACCAGAAATAGTATAGGTGGAGCTACCACTCAAGCAATCTTTGGAGATGGTAGATCAAGCTTGATTCCAACTCACTCCCTTAAGCTTTAATTTCCAAATTAGTGATGCCCAAATTATATCTCATTTTCTCAAAATAATTTATTTCCAATAGCTTTATAAAATGTTTGTGAATTGCTTCTCTCACTTGCAAACATTAAAATTAATTTTTTCACTCATAGCTATTTATTTAATTAAATTATATTTGATATCAATCTAATTGGATTGACCATGTTAGATAGGACTTTTTTTTATTCAAGGGGTAAACGCTTTTGACAGGAGCTATGAACCGGAATACAACCATTCAACAATACCACCCCAATGGGGCTTGAACCTTGGTGGCAAGAACAACAATGCCACCAATAAACCATCACACCATGCCAATTCCGACATGTTATATAGGACTTTTAAATAATAAAGTTTGGAACAATTATATTCTCACAAGATTTTCTCATCCAATTAAGTCTAATAATACTTTTTCTCATCCAAATTTACTGGCAATCTATTGAAATTACAACCACATTCTTGGCCTAAAATATAAAAGAAATACAATGGGTTGTTTGCAATACCATGATACTACTACCAAACTAAAATATAAAACATATTTGGAAGTGCTCTTCCTATTACCAATGCTACTTTCTTAGTTATCTTATAGCTAATTAGATTTAAATTATTTTAAAATTTAATATAGAATTCCATGATTTTTAGTGGTATTGACATTTTTCAAGATTCTTTTTCTTTCTTACAAGTGAATGTATTTTAGTTTTCCCATGGACTTGGGGATTAAACTCAGTACATAAATTATATTAGGCCTTGTAGCTAGCTAATACAACATACTTACAACTAATATTTTATAGAATGTTGGTCTACATTGTTACAATCATCTTTTCTTATTCTTTACTCTATTTAAACTAGTGCATATGAGTTAGTTTACTACTCAACATTCTAAATCTCTTCAATACATCATAAATGCATACATATATAAGTTATAAAAAATCCACCACTAATTTAATTAACTTCTATAACAAGAAAACATTTCATCAATCTCAAATCTATCATCTTAAATTATTTCTTCAATACTAATCTATAATTTTCAATTAACAAATTTCAATTTGTTGTAAAAATAAAATCAACTACATACAAAAAAAACTATTATAAAATTTCACATTATTTTTCTATAATGTGAAAACCATTGCTTAAAATGGTGGATATCTCCACAAATTTATTAGTCTTTTTTTTCTAGGATTGTGAAGCTATATTATTTTTACACCTCATGTTTGTGTGTGTGTGAATGCCTCATAATCCTAAGATATTTTCTTAATTCCAACCCTAATAATTAACAAAGGAAACTATGATCACATCAAGGTCATGCAAATTCAATATAAATCTTACCAAGTTTCCTAGAACTAATCATTGGGGACCTTTTGGTAATGCTATGACCATACCACAAAGAATCAACATTTATAGATCTAAAACCCTTCCACTATAATTTAGATTAATAGTTATACTATAATTGAGATACTATTATTAGGGGAGTTTGTTTTAATAGTATAAAGCAGGAAGGGCTTAAACCCATTACAAAGCAATCATTGAGGCATAAGAGAGGAGTCTCACAAAGAGTAAGACAAAAAAAGGAAATAAAGAAGGACGAGACTCACTAGCAGTGAGACTTGAAATAATATCAAACAAAACAAGTATCCCAAGAAGAGAGACATGAAACAACAAAAAAGAAGAGAACAACATAGACCAACAATATTTTTGACTAAAGCATGAAACTAGAAACAAGCTTTTGGAAGGACCCAAAAATATTGACAAAGATAATCAAGGTAATTTGAAACAATCATATTAGGGCTTTTTCTCCCAAACACCACGCCTAGAGAAAATATTAACAACATTGGGAAACTCCCAACCAACTTTAATACAAACACAAAAGCAAGCCAAAATAAAAATTATATTCTAGATTTTGTGACATTGTCAATGGTAACAAACTGATCAATAGCATTAGTTATACCACGAATGATAATTTTACCCCAAAATCTAAAGGGAGCTCTAGGAGATGAACCCAAACAAGAACTAAGTTGGTCTCGGTAGCATCAAAACCAACAAACTAATTTTGAATGTAAAGAAAGGATTTACCCAAAAACTAGGGTCTAGGTAACAAAACATGAGAGTAGTCCACACTGGAGTTGAAGGAAAATAAAAGGAATGCATTCCTCAAAGCCTTCACCCTCAACAAAACAAAACCACACCAACAATCAGATGCCCAACAATGAATAATATCAATGTTTGGTCTCTAACCCAAGAATCTCCCAATGAGAGCATTTTGTTGGAAAGCATCAAGTTTTGTCCACCCACTCATTAGGCTAAAAAGGGATAGGAGGAGGTTGAGGAACGACCTCCTCAACACTACAATCCAATTTACTACAAGGAAGATAAGTCACTCTCTTAGTAATAATAGGAATGGAAGCTTCACCCAAAGAAGGGGATATGGAACAAAGGTCTCGATTGGGATAGAAAGGGTACAATCTCCACTTCACACATGTTAGTAGTAGAAGGCATCAGACAGGAATATGAGGCAAGAAGATTTATCTTCAAACCCACCTCACGCAAAGGATATTGGAATCAACTAAGGATCCACACAACATAACAACCAAAATTAAAACTATTTGACCTTAATTAGGTAGATAATAGTAGGTATTTGCATGCAATAATTGATGTGAAATAATTTTATAAATTTTAAGATGAGTAATCTTAATTGAACAATGTATGTATGTAATTTATAAATTATACCAACAAGATCCTTTTAAGATGCTTCAACTTGAATTCAGTTAGAATATATAAAAATATAATGTTGAATTATATTGGCGAATAAGATGTATTCACTAATTCTAAACTACCAAACACAACTAAAAGATTGTTGGCTAGCATATGATCCCTATTTATTTCTTCAAATTTGGTTAACCTATGAACTTTTTGAAAGTCATTTTGTACAAATTATATGTGATACACTTAATCTCCAAGATTATTGTGGATCGATCTATATTAGAGAATCATCAAAGCTATGAACTGCAAAATAAGCAACTTATAGAGGCAACTTGAAGTTTCATATTTCTTCATTTTCATAGAGAAAAAAGAGACCTCAGCTGGTGCCATCAAACACACTATACATTCTTAGTAATAAATTTCCAAATTTATTTCCCTCTCAATTACACTACATTATTCTACATACATTATCTCAGCAAATTTTCAACACATAGCAGAGCAGATACTTCCATTGTGCAACGAGAAACAAAATAATGAAAGCCAATTTATTGACGAGCTCATAGCAGAGCTCCTACCTGCCAATTGCATTTGCTTGAAAGTTCTTGAAGTCTTTTGAAAAAAGAAAATTCATGAATAATCTGCAATCAGGGCATTCCAAGATAACACATTTCATCGAGGCATTCTGTTAAACAGTTCATGTGCCTTGTCTATGCTTCCATATTCTGCGTATCTTGCAATCATGGCAATCCATTTGACCACATTTCTTTGAGGCATTTTGTCAAACAGTTCACATGCCTTGGCTATGCTTCCACATTTTGCATACATGTCTACCAAGGTGGTTGCAACCACAACATCTGAAAAAAATCCTCGAATGGATTCCATACCCTATTCCGAAGCTCCCATTTTCGCATAGGCAGGGAGGCTGCTGGCAGAGGTTGCAGAGTCTGGCTTTATAACTGCAGTTGCATTTTCTTGAAAGTTCCTGAAGCCTTTCAAAAACTCTATTTTGCGTATACCCTGCTACCTGGCATTCCATTAAACCACATTTATTAACTTTGCAGTGCGGGAGTTTTATATCATAGGCGGGAACTGTGCGGTTGACTGCTGAGTATAGCGGTTAATAGAGAACTGCTAAGGTAAACGGAAATGGAGGCTGGTGAAGGCAACGGGAAAGACAAAAATATAAACGGCACTAAGAGCTGGATATTGGAATGGCCGGTGAAGAGTGGGACCCACGGCACGTCCACACTAAGCAATCAAAGCTTAGTGTGTGACGTTTAAGCCAGGCCGACATGAAGAGATCTCATCTCAAGGAAAGAAATGATTTTAGTGTGAGCCACGATGGAAGCTTAGAAACAGAGCATGCGACTTATATGATTGAGGAATCCGGTGAAATAAAGAAGTTGAGGCTGCGCTGGAAGACAAGCAGATAAGCTGTGCAAGCAAGGACAAGGCAGGTGAATTGTTTGACAGAATGCCACAAAGAAACATGATCTCATGGAATGCAAAGATTGCAGAATATGCACTAAGAAG
>VDFB02288666.1:0-44321 GCA_007258455.2 Sequoia sempervirens
CCTAATAGTGTACCACTGCTAAGTTGCAGAACTTAGCATATTGGAGAAACATGGGAACTTTTCTAAGGTTGTGGGTCACCTAAAGTAGAAAATAACCTCCAGAGAAAGTTGGCTCTTAAGGTACTCACCTAAAACTATTCTAATTATTTGTTGAGGAAAGGGTAAGAGGGAAACATAAACTAAAAAACTAGAAAATTTAAGGTGATGCACCTAAACATTAACTAAAACCTACAAACAACTTGCATACACAGTTAATCAACTACAAGCTTGATATACACAACTCAATATTGATATGACTTTGCATCAATACTTTGTAAGGAGGCTACAATGCACAATCCTAGAAGGAAAGAAACTTTCACAACTTGAATCACTTGCAATACAACACAACTTACATCCTGCAACTACATATACTTTATATTCAAAGATGCCACTAATGAGACACAAAAACTAGGAATGAGAAAATTTCACAAGTCATTATATCAAATCATCCAAATGCATAAAGTAAAATAGAAAATTGAGAAGGTCAACCTGCTTATCTCTATTGATCTTCAAGCTATGAACTGCTATACCTATTCAAAGAGTTACAAAATACATTATTTTTTCTACAGAGGACTCTAAAAGTCACAAAGTAGACAAAATATGATAATCAAAACTAACTTCAAAAATGAAGTTTGAAGTTACTTAAGCTTTTCCCAATGGTTGTACCAAAATAGGAACTAGAAACTTCTTGGTCGTGTATAACCAAAAATCCTAAAAAATAGCCCCCAAACACCCTCCAAAATGACTCATGGATGAAGAAAAGGTCAAGCCTTGACCTCACCTATCATAAAGACACCTAAAAATGCTCCAAAACGTCCTCAAAGTTCTTCAAATTGGTCAAAACAACCTCCTATATTCTTTGCACATGTTTGATAACTTCCTCCAACCTCTCTATATGCTTGGCATAAACCATCAATCCTCAACTATCTCCCTTTGAACATATCCTTGATGTGTTCAACGCACCTTTATCTTGCATTTACATAACATTAATAAAGTGATTTATAATTGCATCACTTAATAATGTTTTTAAATTTACAAATTTGATGCAAAATAAAATTGCTTGGCTCAACCATGTTTAAAAAGGCATATGCAAAAGGGAATATTTGATTTGATTTTACAAAATATAAAAAAGAAACCAAGGCATAAATAGCATGACATTAGTTATGAAGGAGAAAATTAAAAAAAAAAGTTAGAAATGCCCCTTGGTTAAGTCAGCCAAGTTAAGGCTTTTGAAACCCTAACTCAAAGCCGCAGGCTCACTTTCATTGCACATTTCATTTTTTCATTCTCTGAAAACTGTGATAAGGGTGTTGCCATGGTCTGAGCTTTCATGGAGTCTTTGGATGGTTTTTATGGAGGTTTTCATGGCACTGCCACCATTACTTACATTTGGAGGTTATTTTCACATACAAGACAAGTTGGTTTCTCATGTGTAAGTCATTTTTCTACAGAAACAATGTCATTCTTTTTATTTCCTATGAATAAAAAGCTCATTTTGAGCTCTATTATGCAGAATAAGATGAACACATCTTGGTTTTCTATGCATTTATCCTACTTGATGCTTCTCTGTTGAAGAAAATATGAAGCTTCTATTTCTTTGCAATGTCTATTAACTTGAGGGCTTCTGTTCATGAAGGTCGTGGCTTCAAAAATTGCATTTTCTGATTTTGCTCATTCTAAATTTCTTCTTTCATGCCCAAAAGTTATTTATGTAAATATTTTGACCTTCCATTAATAACATCATTCTACCCATTAATGTGGTCATATCAGTCTGAGAGTTGAGGAGTACTAGCTAAAGTTCCTCAACATGTTTCTTAATGATCTTAACTGCATCAATTTTAGACTGTAATTCCCATTGTAACTGTTGCAGTTGCAAAGAAGATTCATTTTAAATATCCTCTTTTCCAATGATAAACAAGATATTTCCTTATTGCTATCTTTCATGCTTTGTTGAATAATTGACACTTGTTTCCTGAGCCTATTGTTCTCTTCTTGCAAGATAGAAACCTTTTATTTTTTCCTGCAAGTACTTGGTCTTTTGCTAAAGAACCTCATTCTCCTCTAGGCCTTTCTCCAACTCAGGTCTATAGCATTCATTCTCTTTTGTCAACCTCTGTAGTTCAAGATGAGACCCTTGCGATTTCTCGGATTTTGTGTCTGAATTGCTACTACTTGAAGAACTATCATTACCAATGTTCTCATTTTCTTTTAATCTTCTCTAACTTCTAGAAGCTTGTCGCCTGAGGGTTGTCTTATGCATTGAAAAGTTTGACTGACCCTACTCAAACAGTCAAGAACAAGTGCTCCTTCATCATTTGTTGTCCCTAAGTATGACTTTGCTACTACATTGGGACTCTATCCTCGTTGCCTGAAAATTCCATGAGAGTTTCATAGCTGTGAAGGTTATTGTGATGGATCCTCAACAGTTTCCATATATGAAGATTTATGTTTTGGATACTTGCATTCTGAATTTAAAACTTCAATAGTTTACATTGCACCTCTATTTTTCCCTGATTTGAAAGCATTATTGATTCAACACTACATGTTTTTGTGCATGATATTCTCTCATCTGTCCATGGTATGATGCTTTCATGACACTATCCTGCTCACTTTTTGGTACTTGAAATTCCACTTGGAAACACTATGCTTGTATGCACTATCTATGAAGCTAGAAATAAGAGTTCTATAGAAACAAAGCAATAGCTCATCATAGTTGCTTGTTTAAATGACTCTGTTTCTTTGATATAGTCTTCTGGTTATTCACTCATGATGTCAATATTTTCTTTCAATTGCTTTCACATCTAAAACACAATCATTGCATACTAGTTGTAAACTCTTCAAAGAATGAACAATGATTATAAATATCATGTTTTTTCACAACATTTTTGTCACAGCATACTCCTTATCATAATCAACAACCAATTTTAATAGGTTTGTCTTAATAGTTCCATTGTTTTCCTTTAATAACCCCGATGACTATTGACATACATAGATATCATAACACCTGGATCTTTGACACTCTGCATCTTACTTAAGCAGAGGGAAACATGTTGGGCTCAACCCTTGTGGGAGACCATTTCACTCCACATGCTATAATGTCAAAATGAAATAATCTAGCAATGAAAATTTCACCTATACCTACACAGTGAACAAACATGTTAGATAAAAGTAATGAATCCAAAAGCTTCCAATGATGCTTCATGATTTGATGATACTCCTCTGCTTTTCCTAGTCTCTGTGATGTCACAAACTATTTCAATGCCTTATGAGAATAGACTATATATTTGTTGATGTGGTATATGTAGAGATTACAGGTCCTAAGCTCTAACACAACCACTCCCATCTTATGCAGGCATTCTTGGAGCAAAAGGAAAACAACCTTTGGAGCAATCAAGCAGGAGGGGTTGGACAAGGATGCAAATTTGCAACTTTGGGTTCGTCATTCAAGCAATGACGGATCCCTACTCTTTCCATATGCTTCTTTTCTTACTATTTCAAATCTTCAAATGTATAGTTTATTTCCTATTCTATATTGAAATAGTTATTCCCACGGCTTGTGTGGGAAACCATACATTTGTATTTATCAATAAAAGACAGTATTTAATGTAAAATCTGTTGATTTCATTTCTTCTTGTAAGCATTTGCATAATGAACTGTAATTCACTTGATAATACTTATATGCATATGAATATAACTTAGCAGAATTGAATGTATACATTTTATCTCTTATTTGCAAACACAAACTCAATTCTACTTGATTAAGCTAGAAGCAAAATTAGGTAACACATAATATACATGTCTCTTGTCTATCTCATCATTCCTCAACAACTCAACTCTTATTTATACCATCCTCAACCTTGAAACCCTTCTCCAAGGTTGGATATGCACATCAAATGTTTAAATTCAAATTAGGTCAGCACCAAAACACTTATGTGGTGGATAGAAGTGAAAGCAGACCACACCATTCCTTATTTGGGACCCAAATCTACAATACCACTCAACCACATGCTTCTATAAACAATTATTATCCACCACAATTAGTGTAAACACTAGGTCGGTCGTTACCTATGTAAATACCATTAAAATTTTAAGTACGCACTTCCTTAAATCCAAGGACGACTTGTGAACTGTACACCACACTTGAACTTAATCTGTAATATTCCACAAACACTCTGAAATCTAGAAAAAAATCCTTTACAACAACTTTCACTTGAAGAATGTACACATCCAATACATCCAAACAACTCTACCATACACTGTAACTCAAGAAACTAACTTCCAAAGCACCAAACCACAAACCACCTCAATTGATGAAAGATACCAATTCTATTAACACTCCTTTAGATCCGCAAGACCTCAAACATAACTATAGAGAAATGCGGAGCGAAATCATTTCTCCCAAACACCTCTGTAATACGTTGTTCACACATTAGTGAACACTAATTCTTCTGCATAATGATCCAACACATAAAATCCTAGATATAACACCTTTGAACATCTCTCACCAAAATATCCAAAACGCATAGGTAGATCTTCCACCTAGAAGAAATGCAGAGAAAAATCAAAACATATCCCTACAACACAGAACACCACTGCAACACACTGTTTCCTCTTTTTATCAATTTTTCTCAAAAGTACTTGGAAACCAAGCATTAGAGACACATCCTCATCTTCTTCGATACTTCCTCAATAGAAACTAAACCAATAGCAAATCAACCATAGATCAAAAAAGCTTATCACAACAACACTAGAGGTTGACACTAGTAGCTTTACCAATGAAAACATGATGCAACTAATCAAAGCATAGACAACACTAGTTGATCATTCTCAACAATATCCCTCAATATTAGTTTCCTTCCATCTCATACAATTTACACCAATGACAACACATGCTTGTTGACATCAATGACAACACCAACTTCTCATACTTGCAACATTTACACCGACTCCCCCCTTGAGTGCAACTTAGGGAGAATTATATTATTATGCAAATGATGCAAGGATGAAAGGATGGGTCCCAAAAACAATTCCATGTTAGGTACCCATGTACAAATGCAATCTCTCACAAACAAAGAAAAGGAGAAAACAGTGGGACAAAAATCCTCCCCAAAAGAGAGATGAAAAAAATGATCTTAATGATGAATGAGAAGGAAAAAACCCCATGTGAGGAAAAATATCCCCCCATAATAGAGAAGAAGAGAGAACATGCATCCTCTCTTCAATATTGAGTGTCTTGTAGTGATGGTAGATGCTCGACATTGAATGTTGAAGATGATCCAATCTAGCCGAATAACATTCCTCCCCTTAGGAAGAAATAAAACCAATATGGTATGTAGGATGTCTTCCCATTCTTGAAAGGAATATGAGGGAAGAAGAATGATGTGTGATTCCTCTGAAGTATGCTCAAGTGTCTCTATGTTGATACCTAAATTTGTCACACTCCAAACAGGCAGTCTAGGCCACACTATAAAATATGATAATCTAGAACATCCTAGAAATGATTGTAGAAAAAAATCCTAAGACAAAGATGTATCCTCGAAAGACAAATAAGTATCCTCTAATGCTACTCAAAAGAATCCACAGTCATGTAAAACTATAAGGAATGATCATGTAGAGAATGAAATAGAGGGTTAGAATGTTCCCTCACAACATTTGAAGAAGGATCATCTCCATCAAAGAGATAGATTTGACACCTATTTAGTCGTTGTAGTTAGAATATTCCCTCTATTGCCAAAATATGCTCTGGAATGAAATATTCTCTCAAAATAAGTGTAAGAGAGGGGGACCAACCACGTCAAGGCTCTAGGTCACAGAGAGCCAAGAGCAGAGGGCTGCCCTAACTTACCTCAATCTAAAGGATGGGGATCAAGAATGAAGAGTACTTTATAGTACTTTTGTCACTTTGAAGACCCAAATATCAAGTTTAGGCTAGGCGAGCTAGTTTTCAGAGTTAATATTGTACCTTAGACAACTCTTTGTCCGAGGATGTTAGCACGGTTCTAGGATGATAGCACAGTGTGCTAGCATCTCTCAGGCGTGCTGACGTCTGTATGGCCAAAAAATAGTAAGTATAGTAGAAATTTCCTAAACATATACTAAAATCCTAGCTATTTGATCTTAAAGGAAAAACCAAAATAGGGAAGTACAAGAAATAAAGATGAAGATGATAAAGTAGATAAATAAAGGCTAGGGTGACGAAAATAATCTCACACAAGTGCCAGTTCACCAACTAGCTCCACACATATGTTCACCTACACACAAGAAAGTGGGAAAATTGTTGGGGATGTATAGGGGCCTACCTCAGTGAGACCCCCATTTTGGTGTTTCCACCTCCATGGATAGCAAAAAAGCAACAAAGTAGAATATGCGATAAAGGAAAGAAAAGAAATCAAAGAACACTACAAACAATATTATGCTACTCAATCAAATCACAAAGGAGAGGAGTGAAGCGTTACCACCTCCACCCAAAAGCTCACTAGCCAATGGAGGAGAAAGCAAGCTATGAACTTGGAAAAGTCACCACCGCCACAACCGTGGTGAAGGGAGGTCTCACAATACTCCAAGCTCTCAACATATATGATGGCTTCACATTTACAATGTGGAGTTGATGGAGTGATGTTGCTGCAATATTCACAATGGAAGTGCTAGAATGTTGCTTGAGAGTGAAAAAGTGAAGTGAATGCTTAGAGAGTGTGTAAGAGGATGAAGTGAAGTGATAATGAATGAATTTGAAGGAAGAATGAGGAAGAATCTACCATTTTTGGGTCGGTTGGTCGAAGAGGGATGTTACAATTCAGCCCCAATCAGGTGTGTAACGCCTCTGCCAACTTTAGACGCAAGAATCCATCAGGGATGGTAGTGTGGCATGTAGAAGTCTGTGCACCATGCGTTCATCCCCAACAAATATTCTCTCACCGATGCACAAGACAAATTCCAAGTGGATGGAAGGCAGGTGGGTGATGTGGAATTTTTCCTTCGGATTTGATTTTCTAAGGTAAAGGTATGTGAAAGAGGAATTTTCCCAAGGGGTGCAAATTTGATCCTATACATTTTCCCCCCACTTTAGTGGGCATGAGTATCGATGAGTGTTTGGTAAAGTAGATCAAAGAGTTAGTAGGGTTAGAAATGTATACCTGAACCCTCAAGGAAGCAGACCATGATCTAGCAAACTCAAAAGTGCAGGGCAGGAAAAGGACTCTGTAGGTACTCTCCCTAAGGAGTTTTGAACAAAAGGACTCCATAGCTCCGCAGAACTATGAAGTTGCACAAGGTACACCGAAGGCCCTTGGACCAACGATGGAAAAATCCTACATGATGAAAGTGACTTAAAGGCCCACAGACCTGCAAGGAGGAAACCCCCAAGTTCTCTCTCATGAAGGAAGCCCAAAGAAGTAAGCGCCTTACAAGCTCTCAGACCTACAAGAAGGCAACCCCCAAGTTCTCTCTCATGAAGGAAGCCCAATGCAAGGGGACTCCGTAGATTCAGATGGAAAGTGGCTTTACAGGCATACCTACAAAGCGACATTTAATCCAAAGATAAAATATGCTAGAAAACAAAGTAGCCACGCAGGCAGACAAGGAAATAGTCATGCAAACCATCAACAAGTTGAAAGGCTTTCAAAGGGATCCCTCGGGAACCCTTCAAAAGAAAAGGGGTCCACTCAAGGGATGTACTGTTTGAAAGTGTAAAAGAGACATTGTTTCTCAAATCAATTCATCATCAAGGAATCCTTTCAAAATATGTTCACTTCATCAAGGAATTTGAAAGGAAAGAAATGTCCCTTCATGAGGGGAAGGTCAAGGCTTCTCCCATAGGAAAAGGTTGCTCCCACCTCAAAGGAAAGTTCTCAAGTTCTTTCTTTGCAAACCCATGATGAAGGAAACACGTTCCATTATGGTTCCAAGTCGAGAATGCGATTTTCAAAAAAAGGTTGCAAGGATTCTCAAGAAAAGATTCGTTAGAAACGAATGCATTTTTTGAAAATAAAAGTATTATGAAAGTACCATTGTCACACATACAAGGGATAACTCAAGCAAAGAAAAGAGAAAGATAAGAAAATAGTGAAAGAGCGGAAACAACATAGCAAATAAGAGACACAGGGGTGATCTTATATTTCGAGGTCAGAGCTGCCCATAAATATATAAGTATAGTAATAGTATATAAATGAACTGTCATCACCCCCCTACTATATCAGACCATGTGAAGAATGCATGAGAAAACAAAGTAGAAGTAAAAAATTGGATCAACATGGAAGGGAAGCCTAAATTCCCCCAATGCTTTGCATCATCCCCAATTTTCTGAAATTCAAAACACATAATAGAGGAAGAATAATGATACAAATAAAAGAAGGTTTACGACATAAAATCACTCCTATATCCAAGCACCAACAAGGATGACAAGGGTCATCCAAGAACACATAACATGAGCATGGGGGAACACAACACACACACTTCTAATCTAAAGATAAAGAAAAGGCCTCCCCTAACACTCATCGACCAAGAGGTCATCCGCTTCCCAATCTAGATCATTATAAGGGGGAGGCAGATGCACCTGTAGTGGTGGGATATTAAGGGGAGGTGCTTCTGACCCTCCCACAATAAGGGCTAAGGAAGAAGGTCTTGGGTATTCTCTACTCAGCTCTTGTGGAGCTATGGTCAGCGATTTCATGAAGATCACTGACAAGGCCGAAACTTCATCCAAAGAGTTAAACATGAACTTTCTATAAGTGCCATGTCATACCTCAACGGACGGGGAGGACGATGCCCAGGATTCATCGCTTGGCTCTACAAGTGACTTGGGAGTGATGAAAAACTCAGGGGAAGCCGAAACTTGTTCTGTCACTACGACAGAACAAGCTAGCACAAGACCACCCTTCAGAGAAGGTGGGATCCTCTTACGCCCCCCATTACTGGAAGGACCAACCTCTACCTTCTGCTTCATTGGAGGATGTGAACTCCCCACAATCAAGGCAAGAGGTGCAAAGGAGGAGGAGAAAATCGCAACGGACACCACCAAGGTATTCGACATGTCTACAGATTTAGGGAATGGCGGGATTTATGGAAGGGACATTAATAGGGGTGGCTCAACTGAGTGAGCGATAAACACCTGCACCTTTTTGGGGTTAGGAACACTCACATTGGCAGAGGAAGCTGGAATCAAGACTGAACTCAACTAAACAAAAGTAGAGGGGAGGAGACCGGAGGACACATTAGGAGGCCCTAAAATAGGGGCGGTCGGCTCCTCTTCCTTCTTCTGCAAAATGACCTGCTCAACTGCCAGAGCCTTTTGTTGACGCTTGCGCTCACGTGCAAGGTAGTTTCTACTACTCTTTGAGCTAGAGGTTGAGGTTTGTGAAGGGACAAAAGGCTCCTACTCAGCCATAGGAGTGTCCATCACATCTATCTCCGCCAGAGGGATAGACTCATGAATGGTAGCAGGAGGAAGATATTGAGAAACAACGAGGGGAGTTGGCTATAGTTCCTCTGTGGTGAGCCTTTTCCCATTCATTGCTTTAGGATCAGGAGTAGTGGGAGGTTGAAGAGGCCAAGACATAGAAGATTCCCCTCGAGGGCCCTTCCTTCTACCATATCAAATGAACCTAGGCTCCGTGGGTAGAACAAGAAGCTCAAACAAAGGATGCTTGGGTTTTCACCAAGTGAGCACCATAGGATTCTCCCACAAGTGTGAGAAAAAATTTGATGGCACTGTAGTAGGGAAAGAGGAAGCATCAGGCTGGAAAATGAAAGAGGAAGAAGAGAGACCTTGAGAGTGCTTCTATTCTTCTCTTCTATGGGCCTTGGCGGCATCACTGCCAGCTTTTCAGCATGCTCTATGCGAAACAGCATAAGGTGATGGAGGGTATCTCACTCTAGTAATTAAGCACCCTTTCTTATACTTCTGATGTGTATGGTACAAGAGGTCCTTCCTAGGGGACCAACGAGTGAAGGCCAAAAGTGGTCTAAGGAATGGCTATCACGTGCAACTGACGATTTATAACCAGTATCATGAATCACATGTACTGAATCCTCATGAATAAACTTTAGACATTTATGCACAACCGAGCGAACTACATTCATAGCTACTAGCCAAGGGATACCCAGCTTCACTCTAAAGAGTTCAAACCCAAGGATTATGTCAAATAATAGGTTTACAGATTTAGGTCTGACAAGGACTGACAAAATGATGCTACCAAGGGGAGGCACAAAAATTATGTTATGCGTACGAATGGTGCTCACAGGTATGTCATACCCATATTTATGCAGGAATTTAATTAACATGATCTCCTTGATTATAATGTTCACCTGATATGTCACATCAGCAAGAACACTGGCTACAATGTTCCTATTGATTTGCATAGGGATATAAAGAGGATACGGTTCTCTATTAAAACCCATCGGCAGGTTCTATGAGGTGAAGCTTATACTTGTACTACTACTCATAGGCTTCACAGAGGGGACAGGAAGATGCAGAAAAGAGGCCATCACACACACTAAACAATATTCTTGTTGTCTCCTAATAGTACACCCTTGCTGAGTAAACTCATCCTATTGGGGAAACATTGGAACTTTTCTAGGTTGTGGGTTACCTAGAGCAGAAAAGAACCTCTAGAGTAAGCTAGCTCTTATGGTACTCACCTAATTAACTACTTTTTGTTGAGAAAAGGGTAAGAAAGACACATGAAAATGAACCTACTTTCTAAGGTGATACACCAAATTTGATTACCTAAAACTTGCACAACTGCTTTTACACATAGTGTGATCAATAAAACTCACTACAACATCCACAACTCATTTTTGACATGTTTTGCATAAGTATTTTATAGAGAGGTTTTGAAGTTTATGGAAAAACTCAAGAGGAACACAAATGACCTTCTTAGAGGCTAAAATGTTTGACTTCACAGCTGAATCCTGCAGAGAACTAGTAGAACACGAAATATGACCTACACAAACATGCAATTCTACATAAAGGCAATGTGAAACTAGACTAGAACCAATGAAAAACATTATCATCACAAGGAAATATAAATAGTCTCATGTTGTCACACAATATCCAATATTGAGAAGGTAAAATAGCTTGATTTTTATTGATTGAAAGGTAAAAATATAGCTGGGTACAAGTCTGTAAAAGAGTTACAATGTTGTATCCTGCTAAAAGAACTCCAAAATGAGTTACAATGTAGCATGAGAATAACAAGAACTAACTTCAAAAAATGAAGTTTGAAGTTACTTATGCTTTCCCAAGTAGCTCCACAAAGATAGGAATCTCAAACTCCCTTGGTCGTGCACAACAATAAAGCCTATTTTTAAGCCCCTTAAAAGACTCCAAAAAGGCTTTAAAATGAAGAAAAGGTCAAGGCTTGACCTCTCCTACCATAAAGGCACTTAAAAATGCTTCTAGATGCTCTCAAAGTGCTTCAAATTGGTCAAAATAGCCTCCTATATTCTCTCCACATGTTTGATAACCTCCTCCAACCTCTCTATATGCTTGGCACTAACCATAAACAACCTTCAACTATCTTCTTTGACCATATCTTGAAGCAAAATGTATCTTTATCTTGCATTATACACAACATTAAATAAAGTGATTTATAATTACATCACTTTAATCAATGTTTTTACATTCTCAAATTGGTTTCACATTTAAAGGCAATGCAAAAATAAGGCATTACTCAGCCTTGACTTGGGAAACAATGTAGAATACAAGGTCATTAAGGGGACTAGTCACTTGGCATACATATAATGCAAAGGCATTAACAGGAAGGAAATATTTTAAAACAAAGGCGAAAATGTCATTTGTTTTGTCAGCCAATTTAGGGTTAAAGGAAACACTAAAACAGCCTGCAGCCACACACTTATCTCATTTCATTTCACTTTTGGTTTTTGGAAACTTCACTCCGCAAAAATAAGGGCACGACCATGGTTTTCATGTGAGGGTTTTCTGGAACTTGAAGCTCTCGTGAAGATTTTATGATAGAAATTCTTGAGTCTGAGCCTAGGTAAGCCATTTTCTGTAGAAACATTGGCCATTCTTTCATTTTCTATGAATGAAAACTTGCCTTGAGCTTTTAAATGTAGGAAAAAGATGAATATGTTTTTTTTTCTATGCATTTTCCATATGCTTGGCCTATGAAATAAATGATAAAGTTTTTTCTTTTATGCTTGGCCTACATAGATTTGTTTTCTAGATTTTACCCTTGCTAATATCGAGGGCTTTGAACCTCTTTGAATCTTGCATTTTCTGGGAACTTCACTTTCAGTTTGCTCGAGGGTTTAGAAATTATATTTGATGATGGCCCCTCTTGAAAACCTTGAGGTATCTTGCTAAGTTAGGTTCCATGCAATACCTCAGGAAAATCCCCATTGCAAAACCTACCACCTATTCTATTTCATGAATTCATGGAATAAATATGAATTTGGCCACATGGCCTCTTAAATCAGCAGACGTCAAAAAACCTATTAGTGAGCTTTCCAACTATTGTTTAGAAATGTCACCCTCATGGCATCTATCTCTATTGTGCGTTCCCTCACTCCTTATTTCGTTTTCACTCTTGCAAAGGTCTTAAAATTGTAAATGTTAAATGGATTGCATTTGATGATTTACACTCACATATCTCGGAAGGCATACAACCTTCCTTAATATGTTGTGAGATCCCTTAATAGTGCTTAGAGGTTCCCATGAATGGATGGACCAATTAAAGCTTCCTCAAGATTTCTCATATGTTCTAACAGTTCATAACTTACAACTGTCACATGCTCTTATTTTCTCTTTACTGATATGACTACCTTCAAAATAGCCTATCTACGCCTTAACTGTGAGAGGTTTTTCTATAGTTTCAGCATCATATTTTATTACATCTACATCCTTACAACACACTCCCGCTTAATCAGATCCATTGTACATGTAACAATATTTGGATATGCACCACAAATTTATACCCAAAACAAAACTTCACTAGAATGGTGTCTGAAAAATAAGCCTAGAAAAATTCAATATTTAAAAACTCTTTCATCTTCATGATAGCAGGCATATCATAGATATGATATGAAAGGTTGTGGAAAAATGAGTTCACCATTGATTAGAGATACTTATGAAGTTCTCATGCCACCATTGTTGCATAATCCTTTTCCCTTTTTGGACACTAGGAATAAACGCATCCTTGCATTCCTAGTCCATTTGTATTTTTTATGACTATCCATTTCTTGATGAAGCACTGTCATACCAAATCACTGTCCTCTATTATTTCAAACTTGTTTAGCTGAAATGGCATGAGAGAGCAGACCATATCATTTCCAAAATCATGCATATTCAAAACATGTTGTAATAGCTTATCTCATCAAGTTTTTTGCAAACTTATTCATCTTCATTACCTCTATCCTCAAAGATCAAAGTAAGTTTTGAATCAGATGTTTACTTGTAAGAAAAAACCTTCCTAGCTATAAACAAACATCACCTACTTTGAACAAAGAGTGATGAATCCAAACACCAAGAAAACCTTCCATAGCGCTCTCAAGAATGCAAGGTTGGCTAACAAAGCTCACTCAATACAACTTCAATCTTCAAAACATGGTGATGGCACAAGGTCCCGGAGAGTATGGGAAACTATATTTTCATACTTATCACTACCCATTCACTATGATATCACAGTCCATTGCATGTACTACTATCATATCATTTATTGCATATTTTACTCTCATTATCTTCATGTTTTGCTAACTACCCACTAGCATGGTTATCACTGGATTCCTCATAGACTGTTGATTGTGGTTACTTCCCCTTCTTCTACCTACTATTGATTGTTACCTCTTTGATATCATCACTATTGCTTGGTGTTGTCCCTTGATTCAAATTTCCACAGGTTCCATGTGCAAGACCAAAACTCACAGTCTCCTAGCATTGGTGACTATCACTTCTATTCACTACATCATGAAAATTGTCCTTTGCATAATAATCACTATCCCATTGCCTCAAATCCCTCTCAAAAACCAAGAGGGCAGCATGTTAGGCTCAACCCTTGTGGGAGCCCATTTTCCTCCACATATTGTGATGTTAGTGCAAAGTAATCTAGCATTGAAAAATTCACCTATACCTGCACAGTGAACAAACATGTTAGATAAAACAATGAAGGTCATAAAATGATGGATATTGATGTTAATCATCTATTTCTCCTTTGATATCTGAGATACTACAAAAATTGTTTCAATTCCTTATGAGAATAGACTATATATTTGTTGATGTAGTATATGCAGAGAATATGGATCCCAAGCTCTAACACAACTTTTCTCATCCCTTGCAGGAATTTTAAGTAGTAGCAGGTCAACTTCTAGAGCAACCAAGCAAGAGGGACTGAAACAAGAATGCAGCAGTTCAACTTGGGGTTTGTCATTCAGGCAATGATGGATCCCTACGCTTTCCATATGCTCTTTCTTTTTTTCTTCAAATGTATAGTTTATGTCCTATAATGTATTGAAATAGTTATTCCCACAGCTTGTGTGGGACACCATACATTTTTAATTATCAATAAAAGACAACATTTGTGCAAAATTTGTGCAAACTTTCTCTTGTATACATTTTCAAAATAAACTGCTATCTATTTGATAACTTCTTCTATGCATATGAATAGAACTTAGCAGAATTGAATGTGTAACTTTCATCTTTCTATCATCATTGTTGTCCCAACTCTACCTAATTCAGTTGGAAGCTAAATTAGGTAACAATTCTCACATAGCTCCCCAAAGGTTTGAAATAGGACAGTGACCCAACTAAGTCTTCATTTTGAAACACCTACAGAACCTTCCAACTACGCCTACTAGCAGTCGCAAGTTGGGTTGTAAGGAGAAACACCTCACAACACTCACACCTACAACACTCCTAGAACACGAGGAAAGGACCCTTTAGTACTACCAAATGAAACCAAAACAATTCATGTTGGGTTCACAAAAAATGTAAGACAGGGGGACCAACCACTTCAAGGCTCCAGGTCACAAAGATCTGAGAGTGGAAGGTTGCCCTAACTTACCTCACTCTAAAGGATTGGGATCGAGAATGAAGAGTATTGTATAGTACTTATGTCACTCTGTAGACCCGAATATCAAGTTTAGGATAGGCAAGGTGGTTTTCGAAGTTAATACTGCACCTCAAACAACTCTCTATCTGAGGACGTCAGCACAGTTTTGGGATGACAGCGCGGCGCGCTGGCATCTCTCAGGCATGTTGGCGTCTATACAGCCAAAAAATAGTAAGTACAGTAGAAACTTCCTAAAAATTTACTAACAACCTAGCTAGTTGATCTTGAAGGAAAACAAGAATAAGGAAGTACATGAAATAAAGATGAAGATGATAAAGTAGATAAATAAAGGCTAGGGTGACAAAAATAATCTCACACAAGCACCATTTCACCAGCTAGCTCCACATGTATGTTCACCTACACACAAGAAAGAGGGAAAATTTTTGGGGTTGTATAGGGGCCTGCCTCAGTCAAACACTCATTTTGGTGTCTCCACCTCCACGGATATCCAAAAATCAGCAAAGTAGAATATGTGATAAAGGAAAGAAAAGGAAGCAAAGAACACTACAAACAATATTATGCTACTCAATCAAATCACAAAGAAGAGGAGTGAAGCATTATCACCTCCACCCAAAATCTCATTAACCAATGGAGGAGAAAGCAAGCTACGAACTTGGAAAAGTCACCACCATTGCAACCATGGTGAAGGGAGGTCTTGCAAGACTCCAAGCTCGCAATGTCTATGATGGCTTCACACTTGCAATGTGGAGTTGACAGAGTGATGATGTTGCTGCAATGTTCACAATAGAAGTGCTAGAATGCTTGAGAGTGAAAAAGTGAAGTGAATGCATAGAGAGTGTGTAAGAGGATGAAGTGAAGTGAGAATGGATGAATTTGAAGGAAGAATGAGGAAGAATCTACTATTTTTTAGTCATTTGGTCAAAGAGGGATGTTACAATTTGGCCCCAATCGAGTGTGTAACGCATCTGCCAACTTCAGACGCAGGAATCTGTCAGGGATGGCAGCACAGTGCGCAGACATCCACACATCGTGCATTCATCCCTTACAAATATTCTCTCACCAACGCATAGGACAAATGCCAAGTTGATGGATGGTGGGTGGGTGATGTAGAATTTTGCCTTCAGATTTGATTTTCTAAGGTGAAGTTATGTGAAAGGGGAATTTTCCCAAGGGGTACAAATTCACTCCTATACAATATGTTAGAATAATAATGCATTAGCTAATAATTAATTAATATTTAATTAATTGTTAAGCTAATTTCACTTCATGCACTTAAGCTAAACCTAGGAGTGCTTTTTCTATTACTAAAGTGAGCTATTATTAGATCATTTTGTCTCATCGCATAGGATGATGACACTTGTCATGACCTAATCCCCTTATCATTTAGGGTTTTCTCTTATAAGCACTCTCCATTGTAACTCTAAGCAAGATTTTTATTATGTATTTTTTTCTTGTTGAGGATATAGCAAATGATTGTTTGAAGTTCTCTTGCATGGAAGGTATTTTTGTTTGTTGTTTGAACCTATGTATCATGTTATTCACAAATCTAACATGTTATCAAAGCGTGGATTCAACAAACCCCTTCTCAAATTTTTATTTTTTTCTTCAACTAGGGTTACAAGGGATTCAAATCTGGAATCTTCATATTTTTTATAGATTTTGGAGTTGGGAAATTTTTTGGGTGCATTTTGGCATGAAAAAGGACCTCACCATTGCATTCAGGAGTTCGAACAAAGAAAATTTGATTATAAATTTACCTATAGTCAATGTTGAGAGCTTCTTCAAGACAAATTATTTTTGGTATAGGGATCGTTGGCCCCTATACTATTATATGTATGGCGATTTAAAAAAACAAAAAAGTAGTTTTTAAAAATAGTTTTTTAAAGTTTTTTTTTTAAATTTGAAAAATAAATAAAATAAAAAAGTAGATTTTCCCTACACACAAGGTACATAGGGTACCCTAGGTGCAAGTGTACCCATGCCATCGCACAGGCCCTTGCCCTAGGTGGGCCTATGTGGACTCATTGGTGGGACTTCATTTCTCCACCATCGGCCTACCATTTACCACTCAACAACTTTCAAACCACCGATCGTGACTTCGGTTTTGCAGTGATTCAAACACCACTTGATGCATTCAATTTTGGGTGCCATTTTTATATTCTCGACCATCAACTTCAACTTTCCAACCACCTGCAATGAGTTTCCTAATGAACATGAATTTTTTGGCATATTCTGTGCAATATAGAATATTCCAATGACCTCTTTTATTTCCAACCACCTGCTATAGAATTTTTTGGTCAATCTAATTGATGGAATAATTGCATTGGATTCAAGATATTCCAAGTTTGTCATAGAATTCATGGGATTGTTGAAAAAAAGGTGGAAGGATCATTTGGTAAATGTACCAAAAATTTGAGAATATAAATGGCCAAATCATTATACAATGTTTCAGTGGGAACAAGAATATTTGGTTCCTCCTGAAGATTATTCTTGTCCTAGAATGTTGCAAAGTGATCAAGCTTTGTGAAGTGCCTCATGATTATCAACGGACCTTGGGTATGCTTCATTTCTATGTTACGAGGATTTGGCCTTTCTCTGATGTTTTATTTTCATAACTATTCACCTACTTTAATTGTATTTTGTGTAATATTTTGGTCGGTGTAATTAGTGATAAACAAAAGATAATAAATGTAATGCAAATTTGTTGTTTTATGCATCCAGATAGGTAGTTGAAGGGTCTTTTGGAGCTGTTATGGTTTGAATCTTGTTGCTTCCTTCATCTACCTATAAGAAGGAAACCAAGACCATTAGGAAAAGGTGGATTTATTTTTTGGGAAAGCTATACATTGTAAAAACCTTTTTTAAAGCAAAGTAATGGAAAGAAAGCAATAACTCGGTGCCCGAATTCTAGTTTCAATTGTTTTGTTGAAGTTATTGATAACAATTATATGGTTGTCTCCAATTTAATGCTTTCCTTGTTATTTAAATTAGTGTATCAAGTATACGTCTAGTTTACCAAAGAAAATTCATTTTTTGTGTGGTTTATTTGATTGGTTTCTTCAAGTAAGAATTAAATTCATTTGAATAAGTCACAGTAACCTATAAGATTCATTTGGATTAAAAAGAAGAGTCTGGTAATTAATTTCCTTGCACGTTTATGCAATACATAAACACCAAAGTGCTAAACAATTCAAATTATAACTAGTAGGACACATATCAATCTATATTTTGACTTCGTTACCCAGTGGAAGAAAGGAACTGATCATTTTTATCTCCAAAATAATTCCTTATAAAACCTTTTCTATATATTTTAATGTTTAGTTGTAGAAGTAGGAGTAGCAGTTAGTTTTTCATTTTCATTGTCTAATTCAAACCCTCATGTCAATGTGAAATAGATTGTTAGAGGATGATTTAATTGAAAAAAATGTGATCACACAAACTCTAAAATTTTGTATGAGGTTTTCAATCTACTTGATTATCATCAGTTAATCCTGGAGAGTCAACAATCGTTGGTGATAAAGGTGCACCCACCTAGGCATAGCAAAGCCTAAAGAGCAGGGAATTATAACCATCTTGGTTAGTTTCATTCATTGGCCAAATCACTTGTTAAACCTTATCATAAAGCTTGGAATACTTTTAGGGTTTGACAATCTATTGATTTGGGAACCAACACCCCCTTTTGTGTCCTGAAGGAGCTTTTTCTTCTTTTGGCCATAACTTGGGTGTATAGTATCAAATCTGGTGAATGAGATATCATCAGAAAGTTGGTTTCACATACTTTTCAATGGTGTGGGTCTCTTCACCAGTTTTTGTTGTTGGTGTAGTCTATAGCCTGTCAAATTCAAAAGTGTTGTTTTCACTCATGAGCTCACAACTTTTGACCAATTTCTCTATTTTTCACAATTATAATGGCATCAAAAAGGTGTTTCAAATCTCTTCATAACTATCTATGCACTTTTTATAGATTCTTCTCCAAGTACATTTTATTTAGTTTTTGTGTTTTCACATTTTAGTGAATTTCTTGAATATTTTAGCTCCTGGAAAATTTTTGTTTGTGTAGGATGACTTGTCTTTGGCTGTTCTACATGTTTTTCTAGTATTTTTTCCTATTTGGGAATTTTGAGCATCTTTTGCATGTGATTTCTCTTTTCTAGACATACTAAGATAAAGTGCCATTTTTGTACTTTATTTTGGGGATTTTTGTACAACCTATTGTGCCTTTTATACTTGCACAATGTTATAAAGTACCATGGGGGGTTGTGTAGGAATATGTTTTGCTAGCACACCTTTTTCAAGTGAGTGTCCCTTCCATGAAAACATTGAATCATAGTGATTAATGTCTCATGAGTGTGTGCCTTGTTTTCTCACCATTTTTCAGTTGCAGGTACTATTTTGTGCCCATTCAAATGTTCTTGGTTCTCATTCATGCACTTCTTGGTGATATAGTTTCGGTGGACCTGTCTTGGTTCTCCCTTTCCACATTATGGGGTGGTTTCTACTATTGGTGCTAATGCTTCCTTAGTTTCATTTTTGGAGTGATCTATGTATTTAGTTCTTGTTCCTATGTACTAGGTGGATGTAGCGATTGGTTACCCATGCATTTTGGTGAGGTGGAACATTTACCATATGGACACTCTTGGATTCCTATTTTTGGAGACAACCTTCTATTTTCACTTGATCAATGTTATTCAAAGTATTGGTACCTGTATTTTTGACTTGCATCTTGCATGGTTGAGTAGTGTCATTGGGGTCACTCATGTAGATTCGTGTGCCATTTGTATCTTTTACTTTCAAATGTATACCTTTGTTATTTATCTTATTCGAGTAGTAATTGGGGGCACTCATGTATATTATTTTCTTCTTTATCCTAATCATCATTTTTTTTAGAGGTTCATTTCAGTACTATAACAATAATCATTCGGCAGTTGTCTACAATTTCTTCATGCTTTAGTGATGTTCTACATGTTCCTATTCTTTTTGGGACACTATTTTGGAGGATTCTCATTCCTTTATTCACCTTTCTCTCTTTTGGAGAGGAATTTTTCCCATGAGTTTTTCTTCTTTTCTCCAATTTTGAGATTAAATTGTTTGTACATGGGTACCTCATCAAGCCTTGTTGGCCAGGACCCATCATGCATTATTTCCTTTTAATGCTTTTTTTTTATGGGTTTTAGCTACTTCCCAAGTTTTCACTTAAAGGGGAGTGTTAGAGTAATAATGCATTAGCTAATAATTAATTAATTATTAAGCTAATTCTATTTCATGCACTTAAGCTAAATTTAGGAGTATTTTTTTATGTTACCAGAGATCTATTATTATATCATTTTGTCTTATAGCATACGATGATGAAACTTGTCATGATAGTCTCCCTTTATCATTTAGAGTTTTCTCTTATAAACACTCTCCTTCATTGTAACTCTAAGAAATCTTTTCATTATGTAAATTTTTCTTGTTGAGGATATAGAAAATCATTGTTTGTAGATCTCTTGCATGGAAGGCATTTTTGTTCATTGTTTGATCCTACATCTTGTGTTATTCACAAATATTACAAAATATTTTTTACGAGTTAGCAAAATATTTTGAATTTACTTTAAAAATTTGGGGAATATATCAAAAAAATATTTTAATTGCACAAAATATTCAATTTTCTCCGTTAATGATTGGTAGGTGAGTGGAGGTCATGGGGCCTACATGGTGAGCCACTGAGATTCCACATGGTGATTTTTTAGGTGCTTGTGATACCAATGCTACTTACGGTACCTTGTGTTGTAGGGTACTATTGCAGACTACAACCTCTTTTATTTTAGTTGAAAATAGTAAAAAATTATTATTTTTATTTAAATAAAAAAAATCAAAAAAGAAATTGATTTTTTTATCTGCTTACTGTACCAAGTGGACTTGTGAATTTCTCTGATGACTTTACTAAATGTCTTATGGCTATATGGTTAGTTGTATGACCAAATGGGGCAAAAAAGTTTCTCTAAGGCTTGGGGAAAAGTGCTCATATTTTGATGATTTGATAGTTGATCTTGGGGTTTTTGGGCCTCCTAGATACAGTATGTAGGGTTTTTTTTACCCAAAATGTTCCAAAATTATAGTTTCCTCTCAAATATGGTTGTTATATCCCCTAAAAACCTTGTTAATTCTCTTGCATGACCCCTATCCCCAATATAATTTGGACTAGGGGTGAAATTTTGGATTTTACTATGTGGACCTATATGTGTGTGTGGGTGATGGTTGTGAATGTTGATGCTAATAATATTGAATCTATTTATTAACCGTATTATATTATCTATAAAAAATTAATGCATAAAATTGTTTAGAATAACTCATACTAATGACTTGGTTAGTGGACTTGTGTGAGGTTTCTCATTGGTTGCAGGTACGTAGGGTGCAAGATGAGGTAAATTTTGTGGTTCCATTCGATGAGAGACAAATAAACGGTAATTCCATTTTAGTTTCGAGACCTTTCCTACAATTTCCACCAGCTTGAGGTTTGTTTAAACCTAGGACTCTAGACCTCTAGATTAAATTGCAATTATTCAATTGTTTTCAACTATGTGGAGACATCAAAGATAACCTAAATTATTTCTAGTTATTCAAGGATATTGCATAATATTGTAAACCCTTTAAAGGATGGTAAATGGATAAACATATTTAAATATAAATAAATAAAAAACTAAAAATAAATAAAATTTAATCATAAATGTATAGGGATAAATAACTAAATTGTACCACATAAATAAAAATTAGTTCATACTTAATGAACCTTATGAGTGGGGTACTAGATAAATAAAAGAAAAGATAATTAAAATTTTAATACATTGAATGCCTAATGCTAAGGAAAAAAATAATAATAAGAGCAAAAAAGAAGAAAGGAAAGAGAAAAAGAAATGCATTCATGGGAGAAGTAGAAAATGGGAGGACAGAGGAAATTAATGGATGAAGAAAACTCATACCAAATGCATAAGATATGAAATTTAAGGAGCGTGGAATAGGTGAGGGAGAGAGGAGAGGAGAGGTCTTCCATGCCATTAATAAAGCATGGAGTCCCTTTCCCAAGAAAATAAAATAGAACCTGTAGGATATGGCATGGATATTAACCTTAAAAACCCCATGACCTCTTCAAATCAAAAGCATTGCATGCTAGGACGAGCTAGAGAGGAGGAAAATTGGAGAAAGTTTGGGGGAAAAAAGAGAGAAGGGTGGCGTGACTAAGACAATAAGCTTGGATGGGATTGGAAGAGTGGAACTATGAAGGTGAAAACTAGGGAATATTTCATTGTTGCTTTAGACACCATTACTTTTGGATGCCTCTAATCTAGGTTCTTAATCCTTTTTTAGTTAAAATTATGGTTTATAATGTCTCCAAGGTTAATATATATATAATATTATTTTAAATACCTCTATTTTGAACATGTTTTGATATCTAGAGAAATATGGTTGTGTCTTAGTGTAAGATAGACTCCTGCCAATTAAATTATCCCTAAAATGTTAATGTTCATGAATCTATGAAGAATTGGTTGGTATATGATATTTTCCTATGAGGTTCAAATTGGGATGCATATATTAGAAAACTACCCTCTTCCCATATTTTATTTACCTACTTCAAGATATTACTTGGTGTTGCAAATGGATGGCATAACTGGTTACACCCGACCTAGTTCTAAGATTCTAATCATCTATGACACATTTATTGTCTAAGACACTGATGAGTCTAAAATGGAGGAGAAATATAGTGGAAGTTATTGGTGGAAAACAATTTTGGTGATAGGGATAGGAAATAGGAGGTTGAATAATGTAGAGAAAGGTTTAGTCTGTCAAAATGAACCCTTTCCTCGCCCTCCTCATTCTCACTTTATTCCAAGTCTACCTAACTAATACTATACAAAACTAACTAGTTGCAACCATAGTTAAATTAACTCAGTTAGTGGTGATTACTTGAAAATTAACCAACGATGTCCTACTACCTTTCCCAATGGAATGCAATAAGTTTGAAAATGAGTCTAAAGGAGAAACCAATAGAAACTCTTTTAAACACGTGTTTCTTTAAATAATCAACCCCTAATTGTTTGCATTTGCATAAAAAAATAAGTTTGGGAAGATGGTAATTGGATGTCACCTTGTATAATTGTTCATATTAGGAGGAAGGATTCAAAAACAAAGATACTTAATGAGGAAAGCTAAGGAACATTAATCCAGAACATGAAAATAGTGATAAATGTGTTTCTCAATTCATCACAATAGGTGTTAGCTACACAAATCATTTCCACCTATAACTTACCCTTCATACTATAATTTATCACTCAAGAAGATGGAAGGATTGGAAGATTGTGATGTTATGTTTTGCACATTAGGCAATTAGAGAATTCATAATTACTTTCCTATGCTACTTTCACCCATTTACTTATAAGATTTCTAAATTTGCACATTACTATAATGTATTGTTGGATACTAGGACAATCATCATAAGTTAAAATAGTTAAATATATATTGTGTATATGAGAAAAAAACCACCTACTAGTCCATAACCTAAAAACATACTCTGATGGGTGAGTATGAGTAGGGAATCATCCATAACTATCAAGGGAATGATTAATTATCCTCATCTCCAATCAAGAAGAGTCTTTGAGCATGTATTTCTCTCTTGAAATATATTTTAGAGCCATTCATGGTTGTAATTAAGCTTGGAACAATTGAAATACCTTGTGAGTCGAGGGAATGCTAGTAGCAACTATCATTGGGGTATAGTGAGTTGACTACCTTGTCAGCTTTTGTGAGGATTAAATGGAACTACCCTTTTATTTGCTAAATAACCACCATGATGAAATTCAAAAATATATGGAAGTGAACCTCTCCTATCTTACAAACCCATAATGGTAGCTAAACTAAGAGGTGACTGGGATTGGAACCTACTTATTCTAAGTTAGGAACCTATCTTCTAATTTTAGTGTTAAGCATAAGTCAAGGAGCAGTACTATGATGCTCAATATTGACAATAGTCAAGAAGTAGTACTATGATGCTCGAGATTGATAGTATTCAAGGAGCAATACTATGATGCTTGAGATTGATAGTAGTTAAGGATCAATAATGTGATGCTTGATATTGACAGTAGTCAAGGAGAAATACTATGATACTCGAGATTGACAGTATTCAAGGAGTAGTACTATGGTGCTTGAGAATTATAGCAGTCAAGGAGTAGTACTATGGTGCACAATATTTACAGTAGTCAAGGAGTATTACTATGATGCTCAAGATTGGCAGTAGTCAAGGACCAATACTATGATGCTCAATATTGATAATAGTTAAGGAGCATACTATTCCAGGGATGGATGTCCTTGTGTTGCTTAGTTTTTTTATGGACTACAAGGAAGAGAGTTCCTAATGAAGCACAAGTAGGTAATAAATAGGATTCAACTTGTAATATTATAACTAATGTGAAATAGTATCTTAAGTTTACCAATGGTAGGAACACCTTGGGAATTGGTCACTAGGAAGTTAATCTATACACTACAAGTGGGTCTGAATGTCAACTCTCTCGCTGCATGCCACATAGTCCACTTGGAGGGATGGATAGGGATTATATCCATTTTGGTTGGGATCATTTTGTACCCCCACAACAAACTAGTACAGACCATGAATAAGGAGCCTCCTAAACTCGTAGAACACTTAAGGTATGTTGTAGTTCATGTTAGCAGCTAATCTTCCATTGAACATTATAGTAAGCTTGTAGTATTGTGAAGGTTGTGTAACTGACATGATGATTAAGAATTGCATGCTTGAACTCACTTGCTTCTATTTAATTGTTAGACAATTCTTGTAACATCATAAATTTTCACCCATGATAATTTCACACTATGTTTTGCTGCTCCTTAAGTAATTGGACCTAATTGAACACCTAATTTCCTAAATTATGCATTCTATGACCTATTTTAATAATTATCTACAAATTTCAAGCATAAAGAAAAATCATTTATTTAATACTTTACCTCGACACCTTAAATTCTAGAAAATAGGGTTGGGACATAGTCGCCTTGGGTGACTTAGTCCCCCTATTTTGGCTTCAAATTAAAATATGCCAGTGTCAACATTTTATTATTTTAGATTCAAATGTCCAAAGTCAGCTATTAGGATCTAATTTGTGAGAAATTAGAATAATTGCATATAAATACCTAGTTATTGCATCATTTGAAAAACATCTAGAAAATCATTGGAGAAATTATTGTCAAGAGTGTTAACAAGCAAGTCAAGAGTAGCCATTAGAAGATTTATTGCAACAATTCAAGATCCAAGAATCATGTCAAATCATATGTGATTTTATGCATGTTTATGTTATCATATTTTTTGTGAAGGATAACTCTTTGTGGGTCCCCAAGCAATCCAAGCAAATCAAGCAAACAAGATTCAATCCTTGAGAAGATTTGTATAACTTCAGTCCTTCATGTAAGCCATTGAAGGGTGGTGAGTTGTAGTCCATTGTTGATCCATCATTCCTTCCTATCATTTATCCATTTGTCATTGACATTGCCATTGTGGAAATGGAAACACTAACACGAAGTTTGACTAAGGCAAGCCCCTAAATGTCCCAACCTCTCTTCTATCTTTGAGTGTGCAGGTTTTAGATCCGAAGAAGTTTGGGAGAAGTTTGAAGATAAAATATTCATTGTTGCAATAAAACCCTACACCTTGACAACAAACGAAAACTAAATTATAGAATTATTTGATAGTGATCCGACAGTGTGACAAGTGGAAAAAGGAAGCTTTGATCTGGCTCCTGAGGACTGCAAAAAATATATCTAAATTTGGTCAACAAGGACACTATAACCTCGGGAAAATTAGTCCTCCATTTTTAGCCACAAATTCAAACCATGTGTGCATAATACTCTTCTCGGTCCATTTCTATTGTCCAAATTTGTTTGTGATTTTTTGTCTTTTTTGTATTTACATTAGAAAAATAATTTACATCACTAGCCTAGTCATTGCATTGCATTTTATCCCTAAACTCATCCTAGATTTGGTCAAGGGCTAGTTGACTCACCTTTTAGGCTATAATTCAATCATATATCTTGTCCAAGTCTGTCAAACCCCTACAATAATCCATCATCCCTTGTCTTTATCTAATGAAAACCAATGGAAAAGGTGTAAAACCCTAAAGAGTATATATCTCCCTAAAGGTATCCCTTTTCCAATATTTCATTTTGGTGAACCTAGCTTGTTAACATTATATAACTTCTATAGTTTGAACCTAGATCTAAGGTTAGCATTGCATTGTTTTGCATTATTCATTTAGGTATTCATTTTTGGCATCATAAAAGTCATCAAAATTCAAAAAATTGCATACAATATTTCATTATAGGTTGTAATATCGTTAATTTCATTCATCTTATGTCTGATTTACATTCAAATTATATTTAAAAACCTGTATTAGGACAATTAAATCTGAAACAAATCTGAAATTGATTATTGCATTCATTTAGACATCTTTCATATAGTTCACAAAAAGTGAAAAATTGCATTGTTTTATTTCAAAAAGGCATCAACATCATCATTTTCAGATTTAGGCATATTAGGATCAGTCAATTATTGCATCTTAGGTCTAGAAATTATATTTACAATTGTCTTTTATTTCTTGAAAATTTTGCCAATTTTTGCATTCTTGCATTTTGAGTTACATGATAATAAATTGAGCAAATTCTAGAAATGAATTCATTGTCAGACATGTCTACACATAGACCTAGGACCCTTAAATAGTATAACAAACAACCAAACTTTAAAATTTATACCAATATGTGTAAGACATAGTCACCCTGGGTGACTTAGTCTAGCTATTTTTGGCTTAGATTTTTTTCAAACATTTGTTGTTGTGTTTCTTATTTTCCTTTACTGTCTGATTTATGCTCCTGATTGTTTTGCTATGTCTGCTTGGAAATTTAGTGTTCATAGTGGCCACACCTAGTATTTTGAAACTTGTATGAGATTCACAACTTGGTGTCCAATTTCCAATACTTTGGTGAGACATAGTTGTAGACTTATGCTATCCCACATTGTTGTTACATCCGTTGTGGATCCTAAGTCTTCCAACTCTTTCACGCAAGGTATTGTCAATACCATGCCCATTTTGGACCCTATCCCT
This sequence comes from Sequoia sempervirens, assembly GCA_007258455.2. Lineage (NCBI taxonomy): Eukaryota > Viridiplantae > Streptophyta > Pinopsida > Cupressales > Cupressaceae > Sequoia > Sequoia sempervirens. The sequence continues at coordinate 27,200 of VDFB02288666.1, forward strand.
AATCCTACCATACCAATGATAACTTCACAAACAAGTACCTTTATGGATGTTGAGACTGTTGTTGCCCACATTCCTGAGGATGAACTAAAATAATTAGGCAAAGACTTAAAAGGATTGCAAGACTACCTAAGCATTGGATCCTTAGCGAGACAAACAATTCCTATAGTAGACAACTTAGAAAACTAATTAATGATGCTGAAGGATTAGAGGTTTTGTGTATCCTAGCCCACATAGTAGATGTCAATATTCCTATGATGGCTAGTTTCTCTCAAGCTTTGGGACTCACTCAAAGCCAAGGAGGAAGTCAAATCTCTCTTCCTACAACTATACCCTCTATTCCTACATACACATTGCCAACTATAGCTTCAACAAGACAACCAAAAAATGGAATAAATCCAAGATTAGGGCTTTCAAGTGGGCAACCTTATAGTTTCATGACTTCACATGTGACACCTCAATATTCATCACCTCTTATAAACTTGCAACATAGTAGTCCACCAAGCACTTACACATTCCTACCATATTCACCACATTCCAAAAACATATCAAGAAATGACACGGTCATCAATCAAATTTTGCAAAACATGACCTCACGTCAACAACAAATATCAACATTGAACCAAACTCAAAATAAAAAATTGTCACAATATGTCAAAAGGAGCCCTTTTTCACTTGAAATTTTGAAAACAAACATGCCTCTAAACATCGAAATTCCTAGGTTTGAGAAGTACAATGGTAAGGGAGATCCTAATAGTCACATATCAGCGTAGACGATTTTGTGTAGTGACTTAATCTTTGAAGATAAGCTTCTAGAAAAACTCTTTCCTAGGTCATTGAAATACATGGCCTTGGAATGGTTTTTCTCATTATCAATTAACTTGATTCATTCATTCAATGAGCTTGTTAATGTATTCCTACAACATTTCCAAGCAAGCATAGGTCCACAAATTACATTAACTAATTTAGTGAGGTGAAAACAAGAAAAACATGAAAAAGTGATAGACTTCATAGGATGATATCAGTCACTATACTCACTAATAAATCTTACTCTTCTTGATACTGATGTTCAAAGACTATTCATTGAGAATTTGCAACTTGACATTAGGGATAAGATTTTATTGATGAGATGTCTATCCTTTACACACTTGTGCATGGCTCTTCATGACTATCAAAATGTGGTTAGTCAATATGAAGAAGCATCTTCATCGACTCCTATTAAGAAATATGAATTTGTACCTCAATATAACTATCAACCATTCAAAAAGAAAAAACAAGAACTTTATCAAGATATTCCAAACAACTAACCACATTGAACCACAAGTTCCAGCCATAAGTTCAACTCCCTATCAATGTAGGCCAAGAGATAGACAATTTACCCAATTTCCTGATTCCCTTCACTCAATCATGTTACAAATTTTGAGCAAGAACCTAATCCAGTTACCTTCGATTAGACCCGTGGACACAACAAAACCGATATCTCCAAAATTCAACCCAAAATCCTTTTTCCAATGTCATCGTACACATGGACATGATACAAAATAATGCATGCATCTTAAACATCAAGTTCAAGACCTCATCAATTCTAATCACATTCAGTTGACTGATGTTAATGACAAATAAAATAAGTTTGTTGTCCCACCTAACCAAAACTACAAATTTTCACCAATCCAATGCCAAACCATTCATCTAACTTTGTGCAAGCTTGTGATGTTAAGAATGATGATATGAATGATGATAAAGACGAAGAGAAGAATGATGATAAGGATGGTCTAGATGATATGATTTCTTTGATAGATTTTCACCCTTGTAAGGGCCAAACCACTTTACTACCTGGCATTGCTTTCACACACATTGATGCATCTATACATGCACCAGATGGTCCTTTGTATATCACTGGAAATATCAATGACAAACCTACAATGGGGATACTCATTGATCCCGTGTGTAAAGAATGTGATCACTAAGGAATTATTGTTTATGCATGAGATTTATCAAGATTCTTATGAACAATCAGAAGCATGGTTGAAAAATCATGATGGTTTTGCTCACCCTACAATAGGTTCAATCACTCTTCCTCTTAAAGTTGGACCAAAATAAGTAGATGTTTCATTCTCCATCATCCCAACATCAGAATAATTTCATGTGATGCTAGACTATCCTTTGCTTTACTCCATGAATGTTGTCCTGTCGGTTATTCATAAGTGCATAAAGTTCCCATTTGACAACCAAATATACACAGTGCATCATAATGGGTTTAATCCTCTATCTTCTCGTGGGAACTTCTCATTGGATTTCTTTTGGCCTCAACCTATGGAACCAATCAAGCCTTGTGAGGATTTATTTTTCAAATCATACCAAAAATTTGAGGCAAAGTGCATAAAAAAATTATCCCTTAGCAATATTCATAAGAATTATAAGGCTATGGTCGTTCCTCCCACCCCACAAGTTGTGGATGAACCCATTCTTCAAGCAAAATCCCTTATAGATTCACAAGGTATTTATGCTAGAGTTCCTGCACCTATATCATACAAGAGACAAAGAGACAATCCAAATATTACCTTTGTGTCATCCAAAGAAAAATAAATTTGTAGACCTAAAGAGAGCAGTTTCACAATCTCTGATGGTTTCTTCAGTTCCTCCCTTAAGGGAAGAAAATAAACCAATGGTTGAGAAACCTAATCTTATCCCTTCAAAACTTGAAAACTAAACAAGAAGAAACATAAGTTCTAAAGAGTGTAGGTGTGCAAACGTCGTGCTCTTTCTTGTCAATTGAAAGAAAAGAACAAAAATAACCAATCACCTACACAAACAAATCAAAATGAGTTACAAATTTCACCAAAACATGAAACCAATCCTTACATGTCCCAACCAAAATAAAGAATAAAAGAAGCATACAACTGACATTTTCATAGAACCTCCCATTGTGATAAACTTGGATGATCAAGATGAGAATGTTAAAAATGATGAACAAGTGCATAAATAGCTATCTTTATTGTTTTTAAAATCTATGGACTTAGATGGGGGAAACCATGATGATCCTCATGATGAGAGTGACTCACTTGTGTTGAACCTGGTGATGGTCCTATTATGTCACTTGTTGTAGTCCCTTTGGCTAGTGGCCCGCCATCCATATATGAAGAGCAAGATCAGGATGCAGATGATTTGCTTTAGGTCGGCTCACATGTGTAGTAATCTATGTGTTTCCTTTATGTGTTCTTTGTATTTTCTTGCATATGATTTGATCCCCTCGTATTGTGTTGCTTGGCATCTCTTTATGTTTGTGAGTTTTCTTTGGAGGACCCTTGTTGCTCCATTGGTGCAAGGCTACAAAGGAAACAAATATGTCGTTGCATTCTTCTGTTTGTATCTCCATTCTTCTCTATGTTGTGAACATTGTATTTTTGTTTTGTCTTGTGTTTTCCTTTTCGGGATGATGCAAGGTGTTGAGACATTTAGGTCTCTTCCATATTGACCCAAAATTTTGTTTGTTCTCTCTTTATGTGTCATTCTTCTAGTGTGTTCGTTGTTCCATGATTATTTGGGGAATGATGTCAGTTTTGAGCTCTATTATATCATTGTAGCAAAGACGTATACTGACCCTATATTCGTGGATCCCTTATGTGTTTATCTTTTGTTTGTGGCATTGCATTTGGGGGCAACCCCTTATCATGAGGCAGCTTCATTTGGAAACATATCATTGGCTTATGGCTTTCCAAATAAGCTCTCATGACCTTATCACATGGTACTTATCATTTTTTTCTACCTTAAAGCAATTTTTCATAGCATGGTGTTTAGAAATTACTTTAAGGTGGGGGCATACATTGGAATTTTTCTTTCACTTTTTTCACATGTATTGGAGTTAGTGATGTGTTCACATTGGAATTTTGCTTCACTTTGTTCACATGAACTTGACTTACAATGCATTGGCATAACATTTTGATCATTTTTGTAGCACCTTATCATAATTATCAGGAAGTATAATTCTTGGAATGGTTGAAATGGGTACACATCTAGTGAATATCAGGCTTCACTAAACATTGTGTGTTTCTCATTATGCTACTTTGTCTTGGGGGCTCACATAGTGAATATCAAACTTCACTAGCATGTATTGCTTTCAGTTTGTGATTAGCCTAGCAAATATTAGACTTTGTTAGCTCGTGAGTCATGAACTCCTTTAGGTGTGGATCCTATCATAATGCAACCTACTAGTCCATGTATTCATACTCTTCCTTTGAATTTTGTGTTGATATTGTGTATGTATGTTGTCTTTCTACATTACATACATGTGTGTTTCTTTGTGTTTATGTTGGTTTTCCTTGGGATCCTGAATTTTGGGGGCTTGTGCACTCCCCCTAGATTCATTGAAATCCTATCTCTTCAATATCAGTACAATTAGACCCCTCTTGACATGTATTTTCTATTTTAGTGTGATTATGAGTGTAAGTTCATACTCTCACTAAAGTGGGGGCTAAATGTAGTGTCGTAAATTGTCACCCATGACAATCTCACACTATGTTTTGCTTCCCCTTAAGTAATTAGACCTAATTGAACACCTAATTTCCTAAATTATGAATTTTGTGGCCCATTTTAATAATTATCGACAAATTGCAAGTGAAAAACAAATGTATTTATTTAATAATTTACGCTTGACACCTTAAATTCTAGAAAATAGGGTTGGGAAATAGTCCTATGTTGGCTCCAAATTCAAATATGTCAATGTCAACATTTTATTATTTAAAATTCAGATGTCCTAAGTTGGCTATCGAGATTAAATTTTTGGGAAATTAAAATAATTATATATAAATACCTATTTATTGCATCATTTGAAAAACATCCAGAAAATCATTAGAGAAATTATTGTCAAGAGCATTATCAAACAATTCAAGAGTAGCCATTAGAATATTTATTGTATAAATTCAAGATCCAAGCATCATGTCAAATCATATGTGAGTTTATGCATGTTTATGTTATCATATTATTTGTGAAGGCTAACCCTATGTAGGTCTCCAAGCAATCCAAACAATTCAAACAAATCAAGCAAGCAAGATCCAAATCTTGAGGAGATTTGTATGACTTCAACCCTTAAAGGAAGTTATTAAAGGGTGGTGAGTTGCAATTCATTTTTGATCCATCATTCCTTCCTATCATTTATCCATTTTTCATTGGCATTGCCATTGTGGAAATGGAAACACTAACATGGGGTTTGATTAAGCAAGCCCCTAAATGGCCCAACCTCTCTTCTCTCTTTGAATGTGTAGGTTTCAGATCTAAAGAAGATTAGGAGAAGTTTGAAGATAAAATATTCATTGTTGCAATCAAACCCTACACCTTGACAAAAAATGAAAACTCAATTATAGAATTATCCAACAATGATTTGATAGTGCGACAAGCAGGAAATAGAAGCTTTTGATTTGGCTCCTGAGGACTGCAAAACATATTTGAATTTGTTCAACAAGGACATTGTCACCCTGGGAAACTTAGTCCTTCATTTTCAGCCCCAAATTCGAACCGCAGGTGCACAATATTGTTCTTAGTCCATTTATGTTGTCCAAAATTGTATGTAATTTTCTACGTCTTTTGTATTTGCATCAAAACATTAATTTACATCACTATCCTAGTCATTGCATTGCACTTCATCCCTAAACTCATCCTAGATTTGGTCAAGGGCTAGTTGAATCACCTTTTAGGATGTAATTCAATCATATATCTTGTCCAAGTCTATCAAACCCCCACAATCATCCATCATCCCTTGTCTTTATCTAATGAAAACTAATGGAAATTGTGTAAAACCCAAAAGAGTATGTATCTCCCTAAATTTTTCCCTTTTTCGACATTTCAATTCCATGTATTCATGCTTGCAATGATTAAAAAATTATGCATATATTCTAGATCTCACTGGGGTTGTTGTCACAATGGCAACTAATTTTTAGCTTCAAACCCTCATAGATTTGACCCTATATGTCCGATTTGGATGAAACAAAAGGAAAAACTAAATTTATCGAACCTTCTGAACTCAATAGTGAGCTCATATTTGTACCAACAAGCTCTAATTTGAAACTAGAAGATAAATCCACAAAGAATAAACCCCAAATCTATTATTTCTTTTCAAAAAAAATTTATTCTTTAGGTCGTCATTTGATGCAATAGAAGAGCATTCTCAAAATTTCAAGATCCACCAAGATTTTTAACCTAGATATCTCAATAAATACTAACAAGAAGCAATCCTACAAGTTCTAGTACCTTTTAAGTGTTGTTATAGAATACACCATGCAAGAATTGGCTAAGGATTATAACCACCCAAGATCTAGGAACTTCATGAAAGAAAAAGAGAGATCAACTATGAGAGAATAATTATATTCTATCAAAGGATGCAAATGATAGATTATGATTGTTGATTGTTGATTTATACATGAGACCACCTGGTTATATAGCCAAGGTGAGACATAGGACTAGACAATATCATGACAAGTGTCTTAATCCTATGCCATAAGAAAACTAACACTAAATAACTTAGGACATAATAATTATATATCTAAAGATAATATAATATCTTATGAAAACTAAAAAACTTCTAGAAATATTCCCTAGGACCTGAGTAAAAGTAACATGTAAATTAGTATAAACCACTTATTTACACCAAGTTCCATGGACTTTAATAGTTGGGGATGTTGGTGGCTCAATATGAGGACTAATTCTTTGAGCTAAACAATATGATAACTTTGTTGATGATAAGAAGATTCTAGTTAGTAGATATGTGAGGCTTGAACTCTCATATATGGGTGTCATTTATTTTCTTTCACTTGAAACTTTGGAAATTGTTATGGAGAAGGCAAAGCTCTTGCAAAGGAGGATTTGGCTAGAGGATATGGAGGGTAATTTTGAGCTTAGGCAGTGTTCCTTATCAAACAAATTTAATATTTTGGGATCTCAACCCCAAAGTAGAGGGAATTATGACACCAACTTTATTTCATAGGACTACACAATAGTAGTAGTGTTAAGATCCTGAGTCTCAACAAGGATATTAAGGAGGGGAGCACATGGTTTCTCATAGAGAGTATTAGGCTCATGAGAACTTTAATATTACTCTTTAGTTTTAATAGTCTTGTAGTCATTTGATGGCCAATCAACTAATTTTTCCCTAGTTGAGTAGGTAGAAATATTAGAGTGCATTGAAAGGGCCATATTTTATGTGTGGCTAGGTGGGATATTATGTCAGAGCATGTGCTTAAGGCATGCACAGTGGTGGTTGGATGGAAAAGTGTAGATAGTTCAAAGATGAAAATTGGAGATGTTGGAAGATTTTATTGAGTATATTCTATGACTAGTGATTTCTAGGTTGATATTCATCCTTCATTTGTAAAGTTTTCAAGTTTGAAGCATATAATAGGAAAGGTTGTGGAGGATTATTCTTGGGAGTCATATTTTTTTGAGAAGGCTATGTGATAGTGGGTGCTTTATCCTTACCATGATACAAGCTTCTATGAGTTATCTTATTACTGGTGAGGGAGCATGTAATGCCTACACATGTGTGCCTTTCTCTTCATATTGTGGTTTTGTATCAGATGTTGTATATGATACTCTATGTTTCTTCATATCAATTGGTGATATCATATGGGTAACAATATATTGGTATTTAGATGTTTAATACAGGTATATGTATATATATATATGTTATTATTTTATGATTAAATATGTGTCTCTTTCAACTTGATTATTTTTTATACTAATTTGATGATAGATGATTCATTATGATAGTGCTATATCAATTATTTGATTTAAAATTAAATATGATGTTCTCTATGAATACTTTTCATTGGCTATTATGTGTAGCTTTGGCTATTTGTATCATACGAGTATGCTTGAAATTCTTAGTGATTGAATAGGTGTAGTTTTACAATCAATAGTGGTTATTTAGAGACAAACACACATTATTTTCCTACTATTGTAACCCATTTAGTTTTGTGAAAGGTAACTAGAGATGTGATATAATTAAACTAATGAAACCTTATCTAAATCATTTCTAATTTTGGATACCCATCATACTATCCCAATAACATGTTTTCTATGAGTGAAATCAATTAAATGTCTTAGTGAAATGTTAGAATGCATTTGAAATGTTAAGGGGGAAATTTGGACTAAAATAGGGAATTTAAAGGTGTTAGAAGCTATTATTTATATATTTTAATTGTAAGAATACAAGGGTTCATGTTATATATGACTTGAAAAGGAAAAGTGACTTGTGATTGTAGGCTTGAAAGGTTAAATTATATCTTTATTTTAATATATTATATTAAAGTAAAAATATTCTATTATAAAAATATAAAAACAAAAGGTTGAATGGTATTTAATTATTTTAGAAAAAAATGTTATCTCTTTGAAATATATTAGCTCTGAGCTTGGAGATGTAAATGTGAAATAGAAAATGGATATTGTATTTTGGGGTTTGACCTTATATGAAAAATGTATTCTTTTTTATATACCTTTCTTTACTCTCCATCTTATTCTTTTCCTTATGAAATTGGAGAGAAAAAGAGAGAGGAGTGCATTTCCTTAAAACCTTAGCTTTCATTTTGGAAAGAAAATTTGAAAGATTGAACTTAAAAGGATTGCACTTGATAAAATATTGTTTATTTTTGGAAGAGAAGATGATTTACCATCTTTGTGTTTGTGGATTGTAGTAAGTTGTTTTCCTTGCATTTTAATTGCAAACTTGTAGGAAAGCTATTAAATTCTAAGGAAAAAATAGGAATTATGATGTTAAATTCCTTTCTAATCTCATTGTGAAAATAGGTTTGTTGGAATGTTAAATGGGTTTAGATTTTATTTTTTTGTATAAATTTTAGATTGGGGTTTCTTGTTTGGAGAAAAGTGTAAAATTGCACCAAAACCCTTGTCATTTAAAAATAAGTGTTACAGTGCTAGTTCCTGCCTAGTGTTGGCAGGGCAGTTCTAAGAAACTATGGATTGGAGGAGCTCACAAGATAGTTTCCAAACACTAAACCAAGATTATTATACGATGAATTTCAATGCCTCATTTCAAAGCCCTAGCTAAATCTATCACCTATAAATTGTGAAACACTGCATGTTGTGAAATGCATAATTGATTCACTGTAATTCAGCTTCAAAGGCTCAAGATTCAATACACATGTTTGATCACCATGGTTGACTTGTTCAAAAATTGATGTAAATTATTTTCCAAAAATTTATCACTCTTAAATGGTTTTCCAATTCTTCAGTACAAAACAAAAAAATAGAGCACATACGGAAAAAGCATTCTCTTACAAAAATATGGCATTGCCAAGGGAGGAAACAACTAAACTTGTCATCCATTATAACAAGTCTGTCCAAACCAAATGTATGAACCCAGTATGAATGTCACTTATTCTTGCATTACTAGTTTGCTAAAGTAATAAGAAAAAGAAAGAAAAACCATCAAATAAGAGTAAAATTCTTCAAATCCTCATTCATTTCATGTTATGCTTCCATCAAAAACTTATCTTTGCTCCAAAAATAATTATATATGAGCACTTGAGCCAAAATAAAAACCTACAAAAATATTTATGGTCATAATAAATTGAACTCTACTAGGTAATTTCAAATGCATTAAACTAAACTAAACCCCAATAAACATCATCTCTTGTAGCAATAATTCAAAAATGAAAATGCAAACTCCAAGTTGAAATGCATCACTAAATAATTTTCCAACTACAACAAGGACATAAGTCACACATTCTTCTTAAAGAATCTGATCACCACATGAATTCTTTTGAAGATAACAATTGCTTATCCTCCTCCCAAAATTTATGGTTGAATAATGAAATTGTAGTTGTTAATTCACAATCAAATGCAAATAACCAAGAATATTAACAAAGCAAGCATGCTTAATATAGAATAAAAATATGAATCTTTTGAAAATGAAAAAATGTCACCAAACTTCTACATCATTATGTTCAACGAAGGTCCCTTTAACACTGAATATTTGATATTAGGATATAGCATGCAGTAATTGACTATGAAAGTTAGATCACTTAGCTTTTTGAGCCCATAGGCAAAATAGTGTTGGTGAATTCATGGAGGTGATTGGCATGAGTGGCCATTTTATTTCTATGTTGTCAAGTTTTGGTTGAGAATGCTCATTATTTTGTGGCAGTGAGGGAAAAAAAGAAGGGTATGTAAAGAGAAAAACATAGAAAAAATTGATGATTGGATAATGAGTGGAAATTGCTAGCTAGGTATCTGTACCATGGCCTAATCTTTAATTAGGCTAGAAGCAAGAGAATATTTGATTCTCTCTATTCAAAATTGGTATTGAATTCAAGGAATCCAACTCCTTGCATCATATGAAACAACCATGCATAATTATTGGCTCCTACCTAAGCGAAATGTTGACTTTGTGTGTGTAGGGATGCAAGCAGTGGCTATAATAATGTTGAGGAAGTTCACTATTGCAGTGGATATTTTTGTTATTGCATCCCACTCATATTTCTAGAAAAGAACATTAATAAGAAACTTCATATTTAAAACATTTTATATTTTGACTTGAATATAGATTACCAAAATGAAAAGAACATTAACAAAAAATCTCATATTTAAAACATTTTGACTTCAAAATCTATGCGACCCACTCTCACTACAAAAGATGTATAAACAAATTAATTGTAGCTTGTGATGTGAGGTAGACAAAGGAACAATCTGTGTAGCTAAGGATCCTAGTTGAATTTAATCAAGCTTAAAACCCAATTGTACATGGAAAAGGAAAGGAAAAGAAATGCCAATCATCAACATGCCTCACCAAAGAAAAATAAGTGCATTAAATTTAATTGAATTTTAAACCAAATTGTACATGGAAAAGGCAAGGAAAAGAAACCTCAATCATCAACATGCCTCACCAAAGAAAAAAAAGTGATTAGAAAAATACAGTTTAGGAAAAGAACATAGTCACACAATAAATGTTTATCATGAAAACTTTGATAGTGAATTCTAGCAGAATTAGAGAATGTTGAACAACACAGACAAACACCAAAGAGAAAAAAGAAGACATTAAGCAAAGAACACATTCACAAAATGAGTTTTTAAAATTTAATTGTCTAACCCTTGAAGATAAGTATAAATTGGGTTTAGATGTTTAACGGTGAATTCTAGAAGAATTAGAGGATGTTGAAAGAAGAAACATACAAACAGTGTAGACAAAACTCAATATGAAAAGTCTAGAAGTAAACATACTATAACCTTGCAATATAATTCTTGACAAATTCAAATTCCTATAGCCAAACTAATTATGGAATCAGGTTGAAATCTTCAAGTTCAATCATATTAACAGTGTTTACTTTGTGAAAAAACTTTTAAAGCCCTTCAAAAAACTAAGGGAAAAAGTTAATACAACATACAAGGTTAATTCTCTCTCTTAAACAAATGACATCCTAAAATTGAAAATCACTTGTTGATGGTGTTTTCTAGCGAAACAACTTTAGGCGAATGCAATATTCTATCTCTATTGAAAGATTAATCTTTAACAATAAATTGCTAAAAATCACCCCAAGGTCTCTCGGGTGTTAGGTCATAACAATGCATAAAACAACTCAGATAATCATGTGAAATACTGGTAATCACAATCGGACCTTATTACAAGCAAACTGTATCTTTCAATTTATCAGATTTGACAATATGATGATCTTAATCCTAAATCTAACCGAATAATAAAGAAACAACAAAAGATAGGGATGCAAGGAAGTGATAAGATCTAAACTACTGAGAGGACAAACAATGCAAATAACATATATCTGAAATGGACCTATCTCAAATAACCAATTCTTATTCGACCCACAAGGCAATCTTACAAGAACGGTGCAATCTTCTGAGGAATCCAGATTTTCAAATCATAGAAATGCATCTACAATCAAACTTAGGTACATTAAATATAAGGTCCAGGTTGACTTTACCAGCCTACTACAATCAGATAGTTACTGGGAGTATAGACCAGAGATAGCTACAAACATTCCAAATATGAAATTACAAACATCATTTATCCAATTAAAACTAATTTATTTCTGAATACTGAACCCTAAATCTTCAAGCTATTTGAAAGATAGAACAAAGGAAACATGCAAGAGGAGATAACACAAATGATTTCACCAGGAATAACCACAATGTCTTCAATTGTATTAATCACCAGAAAATGCTGCAACAATTCAACCGTTCTGAATATAGTGTTTGCTTCAAGAAACTTTAAATACTCTAACTATAACTCTTGCTAATCTCTATTACTGTCTTGCTAGTGTCTAAAACCAAGGTCTAACCCTTACAATGAGGCAAGAATGCCTATTTATATCAAATCCCCCGCCCCAAAACATGTCAGCCTAGCCAAACATTTTACAAAATAACAAAACCGCCAAAACAGGTCGGCCCAAGAAAACAAACTAAGGCACACATTTAATGCCATCATCCAAGTCGGCCAAAGCGCAGTCCCCAAGGAAGTTCGGTCCAATGCATGCCCTATGATAATAGGGAAGCACAAATCTCGGAATGAGCATTAACTATTACTCCCTTTATCTTTCTTCTGCACTGGCGACCCTTGGACCTTCAAAAATATTCTATCCAGCTTAGCAATAGGTGGCAATGGCAAAACCCTGAGCCGATACTTCATTGAATCTATCTCATCCTTGGACCATTTGACAATTTTATTCCAGTCTTCCCTGATGGCCATGTACCTATCTATCACCGCCAAGTATGTGGCTGCATCATCAAGTAAGTGGGCGGTGACAGCTCCATCAGAATCTGGGGCATAAACCTCATGCCACCACTCCTTCAATTGCTCAAGGCTCAAATACTTGGGAGCTATCTTCTTCCTCCCTGTCATCACCTCAAAGAAGGAAATGCATCCATCATAAACTGATGTAAGGTCGCCATCAACTGACTTCCTTTGTTTTTGTGTCTTCTTTAATGCCTTCTGTCTGATCTACAATGCCTCGAACCACTCCCATGGTCCATCCAATCCAGAAGAGAGAAGGATTCCATCCTTAGCTAACTGTTCCTTTCCATGCCCCAGGATAATCCTCGACTTCTGCAATAGGAGATCTATGTCAACCTTATCCTGAGACAAGATGTGCTCCAACAGTTCTTTTGCCCGGACTGCATCCTTTCCCATAGACAAGATCTCTTTAATAGCCTCATCCCCTTTCATCTAGACATCCATTAGCCAATCAGTGGCAGCTTGAGCGGAGGCCTTCATCTTTTCAATTCCGGAGATTGTCTCCTTAGGCAGAAAACCCGGAGTAGTAGAAGAGGAGGGGTGGAAAGACTGCAGAGGCTTCATCACTTCTTCCAAACTCTTCCTCAATCTCTCATTCTCCCTCTTCAGCTCTCGCTTGGTCTGAGTCTCCCTTTTTAGTCTATCAACAATTACGGCACTAGACCCCTCAAACTCCTCAATATCCTGCTCCAGGGAAGCCGGCCCAAGGTTAATAGTTTGGACATTGTAGTCCTGGCCTGTAACATCATCTCTTGTCTTATCTGCTGCAGGGGTGGCAACGTGAACTACCCTGTTGTGAGCCTCATCTCTTTCAACCCGGGAGATCACCTTAGTAGCCTTCCTCTTCTTTCCTTTGCCAATCTGGGACAGCATTTCATCCCAATCTAATGGAGTGTCCTCAACAACCACATGTTTCTTCTTGGCAAGCTCCTTCTCTAACCAGTCTGGAGCTACAGGGGCAGTCCGGATTTCCTCTGTCCTAGTTTCTTCCGGTCCTTCTGTCGCTTTTTTCTCCTTTGCAGCTGTGACCTCGACCTCCTCCTCAGTTGTTACTTTGTCACTTTCTTTCTCTGAACTCTGCTTGGCTTGGTCGACCCCCTCAAACCCTAATTCTGGAAGTACCGGCGATGGAGTCCTAGCAGGGATGCTTTCCTCCAACTCTGATGATCCGCGGCCTCTTTCACTTTCCGGAGAATCCTCGTATTGCACAAGCGGAGAAGCGTGTCTCTCTTCTACTTCTGCCTCAAGCTCAACCGCCTCACTGTATAGTGTCCCCTCCTTGAACTGCTCTTCCTCCCTGCTAATTCCTTGCTCATCTGGATTCTCCAGTTCTGGTGCACTTGGCGGAGGAGAAACAGGCTTATCTTGCTCTTCAACTGGTAATGTTGGGGAGGAATCCTTAGGTTGTGCAGCATCCTTGGGGGAAGGAGTTCTTGATCTCCTGGTATAGACCTTTGTTTTCTCACCCCCTGAACTCTCCACATCGACAATTGGAGGTTCATCCTCCGAAGCGGTCTGATCTTTCTTCTTAGCTGTCCTTGTAGTTCTTGTCTTCTTGGGCGGTGGAGGAGCATCTTCCTCTTCAGCCTTCTCTGTTTCTTCCTCATCCGAGGACTTGCTAATCGTCAGGGTCTTCCACCTACACTTGCCAATTGGTTTCCTCTTCCTCGTATGTCCAGCTCCCTTAGGACTTCTAACTTTAATCTTGAAGGGCGAAGTTTTAGCCGATTTCCCTTTGGGGTCCTCTTCCGCGGACTCCTCAGAAGTTGACATGGGGTTGAGATTCCCCATCAAGTCAAAGGTGCAAGTTACTTTGGCATTCTCCAATTCCCAGACTTTGTGCTTAGCCCAAGAAAGGGTAAACTTCAACACAGGAGCCATCAGGTCCTCTAACTCTGTCACTTCAGGTTCACTCCAATCAATGTCCGCAACTGACCTATCCTTTATGGGCTCGTAGACATGGTCCTGAACCAATTTTCCATCATCATCAAGCTGATCCGGAATCAGCTTAACATTGTATTGCCTAATAGCCCCTACAGGCAGCCGGGAATACCTTTTCTTTCTTGCATCGAGGTCATCCTTGATATTGACCCAGTAGTCCTCTAAATCTTCCTTGTGTCTATATTCCCTGGTGGCCCTCTTCTGGGCCTCTCTTGTTATATCAAAATTCGCTCTCTTCGAATGGAAGGAGAATCCATAGGCTTCCAGTTCCTCACCTGCAGTGTGAGCTGATTGAATAGATGGGCACATTTCTCCCACACCAATCCCAAGAGGGAAGTCTCCTCCGAATCCTATCTTATGCTTTTCTCTCTTCACAACTGCGTCAAACTCACAAATCTGCCTTACAACCTCCAGTAGCACAATGTGGTCAGTGGTATACCGAGGCAACCTGTAAGGGGCAGCTGGACATCCATCAACCCGGAGGTAGGTGAATGTAGGGAACTGGATAAACCATGCTCCATAGTTCTTGATTAGTCCCTTAGCTTCGTCAGATAATCTGAGGTGCTCATCATTTTGAAGTGTCCAAGTAATGTGCATTGTAAATGCATCATTCGCCCTCCTATAATCCTTATGTCCCAAATGCAGCTCCGGATAAACTTCATAGATGATGTCCTGTCCAATGGTTCCCCTTGGAGTCAAACCTTTGTAGGGATAGGAGATGGCCAAAACATACATAATGTAAGAAGACATGTTGAACTTCTTCGCCTCTAGGACATTTCTCAGCTGTTTGTCAATCTCCGCACTGATGAGCCCTGCCCAGTGATAGTTTGTCCCCTAACTCATCTTGGTGATCACATGGACCATCCAATTCTCTAATACTCCTGCAGTTCTCAATCCGGCCACCCTGCTCAACAGCGTGATGGCATCATATATGTCAGACCTGAATTTTACCCTGTGCAGTTGCTTGGGCAACTTAGAATGGTGAGATTTTGGCTTCTCTAGCCATGAATTAATGATCTGCTGAGCCTTGACTGGCTCATTCTCGTAATAGGTCCTAGCAGTGTCAATGTTCAAAGCACAGACCGAAGGAAGATTCGGCATGTTGAAGGTTCGCGCAATGGAGGCCGGACTGAAGTTCGCCAAGACTCGTCCCTCAGTGCTGACCACCATTTGGGTATAAAAGTCATATTGTCTAGCACATTCTAGGATCAGCTCATAACACTGAACCGTTAGAGGGAACCCTGCCACGTGCACCAACCCAGAGTTCATCATTCCCTGTCTCAAAGCTGACTGGTTCTTCTCAGCCATTCTTTGTTTGAACTCCTCATACCGCCATGTGCCAACGTTGGTATCCGATACATCAGCCCACACGGAGGATATCTTACTTTCTGGAAGCTGGCTCTTCATATCTAGTCTCAACCTTTCAGCCTCCGAGATTGAAGACGCCCCTGCACTACCCCTGGATTTCCCAGCAGTGGCTTTGCTTGATTCAGCCTACACATCAAAAAATCGTCATTAGAATCCAATTATTATTCATATTCCAGTTCAAAGGGTTAGCACAAATCATGTAAATCCATCAAAATCCATGGCTAACTACTAATACATCGAGATCCGGAGAAATCAGATAGTCCGGGAAAATCGTGCACATCGGGAAAATACCGTCGGGGCAGAATTTCGGAGAAATCTGACCCAGACGGATTCCTGCTGCCAAAGCATCGTTAATCATATAGATCATTAGTGCAGATGGAAAACCAAAGGATAATCGTTAAATTCATTCATTGGCAACGAGAAACAAACATTAGAAAATCATTCCCTTAATCCTATCATCGAAATATCAAAAGAACAAAGCCGGGCCAATCAGCGAAAAAATTGGAGAAACGGATTTTGAGACGACTTCATATGCACGAAGAAATAACGGCCAGCGGAATAAGCCCAAGCGAGAAAATCCGAAATTCAGCGATGACCTGGAAGCAAAAAAATGATAAGAGCGCCAAACCCGAACCGAATGATCAGCGGATACTTCCCTATAAGGCTCAAACTATCTCAAAAAAGCAGCCCGATAAACAGCGAGACTTCCGGGGCGCAAAGGATTTGGAGCCCTCGAAAGCATGAGGCTGAGTCTCCCCATCAAATAAAGATGCCCTAATCTGAATGACTAAACCACCCGCCATTAAAACCAGAACAAGCTTTAAGGTTTTAAAATATCGGTTAAGGGTTTACCTAAAGCCTTCTAATCTGAATAAGACGGGGGAAGCCAACATGATACCGGGCAAAAGCCACTCAAGCTCAATAAAGCCTTCGTTCTGGGCCGAACACCAAAGGGAGCCCTAATTTCACGCGATATCACATTTCGCGCCCAAAACAAGCAAGCAACCCGACCCAAAATCCCGTTTAAAGGATAAATGTGCCATCTCACAGAAAAATGGAGTTAAG